>BPLR01012055.1:0-20787 GCA_021605095.1 Caerostris extrusa | reverse complement strand
TGAAATTTTTTATCGTTTTCACTTCCGTTAGGAAAAACTTACTACATATAATCGATTTGGGAGGGTCGATTTTTTTCCGTCTAGAAGCATGTCATAGCCTGGAATATAAGATCATTTTCTTTCATAAGATAACATGTTCAGAATATTTTTCTACAATTTAGAAACAAAAATAATGATTTAACTAACTAAATTAAATTTTTAGCAAGTGAATTCGTGTAAAGTAAAGTTAAGTCAAACTTTTTCAGCTTCCCTGAACAACAGAGATTATTAATCCCTATAATGATAAACTATGGTTGCGCTGACATCTTTTATTTTCGAATGACATACTTGGACAGCAGGTTTCGGGCTATCAATCATTCATTTGCCTGACCCAAGGTAATGAGCGCAGCTAGCATGCAGAATAGTTCAGGTTCGAATCACGCTGGTGGTATGTGTTGTAATCATTACTTTTTCAGAAACGAGCAAACTCGGTGGAGATTAAGACATCGTGTATAAGCATCGGCAATTAGTCTGTTTTGAGTGGGAGTTTTCCGTGTGTTTACTTTGATACAATACGCACATTCTAAAATTCCCGGAAGACAATACCAAGTTAATGCCCCTTCATTCCTCGTAGTATACTAAAAGGAAACACGAAGCCAACCGATATATACTAAAAATAATATTGGGTCGTCGGTCGGTAAGTGACATAAGGACGGGTGTTAATATATCAGATTGATTGAAAACAAAAGAGCATGCGTACATATTCTAAAAAGACGATACTTCAGGTATATTTGGAAAAACATTTGGTTACAATACGTTTTTTTTTTTGTCAGTTGTATACGTCTTCGCAAATAGAAATAAACAAAGTACATTATAGACATTCAACAGGGTTTCTTTCACCAAAAAAACATAATCTGCAAGATCAAAAATTTTCTTTAGCCTTGCGAAATGCATAGTGGTTATAATTCAACTTGATATATTGAGAGCATCCTTCAGAAGAAACCGTTCAGCGAATGAATACAAAAATTGGATACGGATTATGCAAAAGGAATCTATATATATAAAAAAAACTGCTTCCAAAGTACGTTTTTTGCACAAAATTATTAAGTTTCTGCAGTATCAGAAATTTGAAGAGTTATATTCTTTAAAATATATCTCTTGGCAAAAAGCCTTCTAAAAATTACCGGAACAACAAAATGTAGTAAGGAGATTAAATCTAAAAAAAAAAAAAAAAAAATTGTATTAAATTCTTTCCAATTTCAATCATTACCAGTATTTATAGGAACAGAATAATAAACCTCAATTTCTAACTACCATCGTCATCATTGGCGTAACAACCCATATTATTGGACCAAAGGCCGTCTACCTACTGGCAGATTACGAGACGAGAGATGTTCTTTTTTTTTTTTACGGGGGTAGGGTTGTCAGCCCTACACTTAACAGTCATATTAGATCGGAACCTATGGTTTAAAGTGGTTCTAGCCACTAGCAAACTTCCATGCTGGAAGGCGGGACTCAGACCAGAAACCTGCGGCATCAGGCACTAGTCACTCGGTCGTTAGGCACCATTTCTAACTATGGTAAGTTAATAAGAAAGAACTCAATGCAAGTTAGAAATTATGTTTTTATTCCTTAATGAAGAAAACATATTAACAAAGCACCTATTAATTGAGGATATAATATATTTTTTTTTATGGTACTTTTTAAAATATGAAAGAAATTTCTTTAAAAAATAAAACTATTTGAAAATCTAGTAAAAAGTGCATATGTACTAAAATTTCCATTCTTGCCTTCAGTTTATTTTTGTTCCATAAAAAATTTTAAGTTGAATAAATTAAACCCTTTCACAATCTCATAGGAAATGTTACACATCAAATCTTAATAATGGATGTAAATCAAAATGATTTAAATATTTCTTTTTCAGAAAATGTATAATCAGAAAGCATTTAGGATAATTTTTGTTACAGGAAAAACCTACATAAACTTCCACTGTAAAAATGAATTTGCATAGAAAATCTTACATGCACCCGCACAACAAATTCAGAATTTTTCATAAATGTTTCTGCATAGAATCTCCATCATCTGTTTATGGGGTAATATACAGTAGTGGCTCAATATTTGCTTTTCGTATATTTCAGGATATTTTTTTTTTAATTTTTAGAAAGTTCAGCTTTTCTTTCCTCCCAGCATGTTTCATTTAGTAGTGGTTAAATAAAAATATTATGTTTACAGAGTAGAATTTTTAAATAAAACTCCAAGAAAAAACTAGTAAAAAAAAAAAATAAAAGGAGTACATTCATTCATAAAATTCTACATAACAAGGTTTTTAAATTGTCTGAACAATCTACTTGGCTTAAATTTGCTTAGCAGCTATATAGATTGGTGCAGTTAATTTTTAAAAAACTAATAATTTCTACAAAAAGAAAGTACGGTATTTTTTTCAGAATACAAATAAACATTTAATACATAAATTAAAAATAATCATTCATCATTAGAAATAATGAACAATCTATCATAGCTGAATATTGGATCAGTATTGCAAGAATTTATTAATCACACGCAAAAAAAAAGAATGTAATATTTTTTTCAAGCAGAAAATATCCTTTAATTTTAACATAACTAAAAAAATGGGCAAAAGGTGAATTTTTGTTTCGGCACAACCAGAAACTGCTATCGGCGATAAAATTTTGTAGAACCGCAAACAAATGTGCAAAAAAATTATGGGGATTGGTAAAAACGAAGGAATAATAAACAGCTAATTTAGACCTATATATAATCACCTATATATATATAATATATATAATTTAGAATATAAAATCACCTTCTTTCACTGTTGAGTCCCAAAGTCTTACAGTGCTAATCAAATATTTAGTTATGTCGATTTAATACTGCGATATTTCTTCAAAAAATATTTCAAGAAAAAGAAGGAAAAACCAATGGCCACAAATTTGATACAGATACACGAGATGGGTCTGTTCTGCAGAGAATACTGGGAAGATGTCATGCCCACAGCTCTGCAATTCACAGTGTCATCTAACTATTAAGTTCAGTTACGTACAAAACAGTTATAACGATAAAAAAATGAATGGTAAGTACCAAAATTTTCCCTATAATGCCGATTTTTATAATAAATTGGTGTCTAAAAATTTAATGTCTTTGTAAACTTAATGCAATGTAAATTTTAATGTCTAAAACTTTGTATTGCTTCAGAATTCCTTCTATTCCTATTAACAACATTAATTTAACTAACACTAGCAACATGATTAACATTTCAAAATCCAGCTTTTAAATAAACTGACATAAGACAGATATCATAACAAAATAAATTATTAATACAAATTTACTTTTGTCAATAGAATAAAGCAAAATAATAAAATGAAATCATACAACTATAAATTTTTGTAATTTACAATATATGCACAGAATTTAACAAATATTATTAAAAATTTAATTACATTAAGACTCAAAAGCAATCGGTGTTTTTTTCAATGCAAATATAGTACAATGTAAAAAATCAAAACACAAGCAAACGTACACAAGTACATAAGCAAACGAAAATTTACAAAAATGCTATACTTGCAATACATTACATTTTTTTTTTTTTGTTCTTAATAATAAAAAGTAGCTTCTACAATGTCTTTCACTGTTGATCCAAGATAGCTTTTGATAAACTTGAAATAATTTTGAGGCTTTTCAGCACTGAGAAAAGTCTCTCAACATATACATGGTATGCTGGTAAACTAGTCACTGTCTTTGCTACAGGCTGTATTATCGAAGGATACAATTAAATCGCCTCCTTAACAACCAATTTTAACATTAATTTAAAAATTTTGGAAAAATAAAAATTTTTAATAATGATTAAAGATTTTAAAATGACTCCTATTCCCTACATCAGTTAAAAATTATCAGAATTAAATAAAAAGGAATTTTTCAGAGATCATAATGAGCCAATTCTTGTACATATGTATAATGATTAAGAGAATTATGTTTACAATTTTGTATACAATAAAACCTGGCAGAAATAAGAAAGTCTCCTGTATGTAACAGCCATACAAATGTTTTTAAATTTATTCATAAGGGAAAATTTAATCAAGATTTGCACATACAATTGAATTCAAACTTTATTCACAAATAACTACTTAAAAAGTAGGAAATGATTAACATGCTACCATTAATCTCACAAAAGCCATCCAAGCAATAATCCAATTTCTCACAATGCTCTAGACTATTTATAATGAATGTTTGCAATTTCAATTGAGATGCTTGTCTTCAAATGATTGACATCAGTCACTGGAATGCATTCATTCATTCATTCATCCCAAATTTTTCATAAGATCAGATTTTCAAACATTTTCTGAAACTCATGACTAAACTAAAAATTTTTCTTTTCTAAACAAAGTTGTAACAAAAATTCCATTGAAAATAAAACTCCATGTGTTATTGTTATACATAAAAGCATCTTGGATACTCAACAAAACTGGAAAAAAATAATGGTATTCAAGTTGTTAAGATAACTTGCATACACTCTTAATAGTAAACTTGATGCATAAAAACAAATCAACATAAACGATTAAATATTAATTTATAATAAGCTTGTGAATCTTAAATGATTTTTGTAATTCACTAAAGATTGAACCAAATTTCTTTTGATTCCCTTGACAAAAAAAAAAAAAAAAATACAAGTTAATTAAATCTGGCGTTCTATAAATGATCCGATAGCAAATTTTAACAGAACATACTAATTTGTCAATAAATATTCCAACATAACACATTTTTTTAAATCAGTAAATGCTAATATACTACTGTCTTTTAAAATTTAAAACCATTATAAAAAGTGTGTAGCAAACCTGATAATTTCAAACAAAGAACCTCCCAGACTATACAAATTAGCATATTAAAAAAGCAAGTATAGCAATCTTGCTAGAAAAGAATACTAATGGCAAAGAATTAAAAATACGATTTTTTTAAGCAGAAATAATAACATAGAAAAGTCATGTTATGTCTCATTCACAATTTGAAAGCATAAGAATCATCGTAGTGTACCAGGTCAGTAGGTAACTGTAATGAGAAATCATTGCTCATATCAAATGAAATCCATATCTTTAAATTTGCAAGTCCAATAAAAATCATAGTTTTCAACAAATTACTTTGAGCAACTAAAATTTGTTCAATTTTATTTATAGTATAATGGAAGTTTTAATGATTTACATGTTGCTATTTAAACATTTACACAACATATAATTTATAAGAACAAAGAATCATAATTTTTTTTTTTTTTTTTTTAATTAAGATTTTTTTCCAGAAAATATTCAATGAATTAAATTTTTTGAGGATTATATACATATATATTGTAATGTGTTTCAAGACAATATAATTCTGTCTCGTTTTTAACATGACCCAAAGCCTCACATTAAATAAAACACTGACAATTGTCATTTAAACATAAAAATTTCATCTTTTCAAAGTAATATTTCAATGAGCATAAACTAATGTCCTATATGAAAAAAAAAATGCATTGTAAAACAAAATTTTAATAAACAACTACAATATAACAGTTTTTAAAAACGTTGTGAAGACAGAGTTAAAAGCTAAAAAAAGTACACATTTTTTTCCTATGTATGATTTATTAAAAATGTATTTACACTAGGAAATAAATAACATTACAACTTTTCATGTACAATAAGATGACATATGAATTTTGAAGACAAATTATTATTAACGTTCATCCAAATTTGTAAAGCTCTTCAAAGGTTCGTCTACAAATCTTTTACAACAAACACTCTCAACTACACTTGCTGATCCGTTTTATCTTTGCTAAACGAAAATAAATTATATTATTCATTAAAATTTAAATAAAGCATTAATTAAAATTTGAATGAAGCATTAAATATAATAAAGCATTAATGTACACATTGTCTAAATAATAATTTGAATAATCTGGATCAGTAATAAATAGCAATGTTATATGAGTCAGGTAAACTATATTGAAAGCAATGTATGCTTACAGGATTTGTCAAGAAAATTGAAATAGTTAACCCTATCAAAATATATACATTTCAAAAAATACTTTATGATTTATGTAATTTCTTACAGCAAACATATCAATAAAAATAAAATTACTCTTTTTAACGTCAAAAATAAGAAATTAAAAATATTTTAATTTAAATTTTTAAAAATTTCAGCCATGTTAATTAAACTTATCATAAATATATAAAAATATTTATTTAAAACATATTAATAAAATCTATTTATTATAAACAAAGGCGTAAATAAAAAAGCAATTTCATGACTTTAAAAATAAAAATTATTAGAATACATTTAAAAATTACCTGGCTTTTTAACCACAAATAAGAATAAAATCTTTTTTCTACCACATTTAAAAATTGCATGCGTACATAAAAATAGAAATTATATTCAAATATTTTTATTTATTATTGATTAGAAAAAAAGAAATGTTATAATTAAATTATAGTTTTAACAGTCAAAAGGACCTTTGTGAAATAGGCAATACAAGTATAAAATTGGATATACAAAGATACTTAAAAATTAATCATTATTCACAAATTTCATCAATGTTTCTCAAAATTTTATTAAGAAGCATATAATTTGGGTGATTTGAATAATATTTTAAATAAAATGCATTAATATAAAGCAGAAGTGTGGAGTCGGCTTAAAAAGACGACTCTTTCATAAAATAATTTTTATTCTTCCAAAATTCTAGGAATTAATGTTAAAATTAAATTTTAAGGAGGCAATTTAATTTTATCCTTCAACAATATAACCAGTAGCAAAGACAGTGACTGGTTTACCATCATATCAAGGACGTGTCGAGAGACTTTTTTTCAGCATAGTGGCTTATAAAAAACTATCTTGGATTCACACAAAAGATATTTTAGAAGTTATTCTATTACTAAGAAAAGATTTAACACATTACAAAAAAGGCATATTTATGTTTAAAATGTACATACTAATGCTATACTATGGCTGTTCATTTGGTACTGTTATTTTTATACAATATATGCATTTTTAATAAACAAATTTAGAGTGCAAGAATGTCTTAAGTGAATGCAAATATTACACCTTTAAAGTTGTAAAAAATACTGTATTATGCAAAAACTGCTTTTATATATAATACAAGTTCAATAAAAGTAATTGGGTTTATTTCATTAATTCATCTAAAACCCATTAGTAAAAATCATAGTACATAAAATCGCAGAAGAGTCGGGAGTCTCTATAAAAAAACGAACTAGGAAGTCGACATTTTTTGGCTGGCTCATGACCCCTGCCTACAAATATCCTTTCCTAACAAATTTCTTTAAAACGTTTTGCTACAAAATAAGTGATGGAGATAAAGACAAATTAAAATATAATATACATTTAAAAAAATTAATGAGCAATAAAGTTACGAAAAAGAAAAATCTTATTTAAACAAAAACCTAAGTAACAAGGAAAATTCAAATGTAAGAAAAATTAATAATTCATCTGTACTGTAGATATTAAATGCTTTTAGCAAAACAAACACCACAAGAAAAATCATTATGTATTAATGCAAGAATGTCATTTCAATGAAATGCAATCTAATATAGAGCACATTATAACATGATTCTTGATTTCATTTAATAGATGCTTTATGAATTTTATTTAAAATACACATTTTTCAAATCTGTTTATCACTATAGAAGATAAAAACTTTTACATTCCCATGAGAAACTATTTATAAAAATTAATAATATCATCAAAATTTCTGTAAAAGATTAAATTAGCATAATGAATAGATAGTAATTACATAAATATAACTGCGCAAATTAAAAATAATCTATCACAATAAACACTAATTATTATCAATTACTTTTGAAAAAATAAGATAAGCTTATTTTTATTATACATGTTAAATTTTCTTTGATGCTCATCTACTTCAAATTACTTAAACATTAAAAAATAAATAAATAAATTTAGAAAAATTTAGAGATGAACTAGTAGCTTGAGAAAACATTTCAAATACGAGAGCTAATTCTTTGAAATATATAATGATGTGCATATTATAAGTTCTTTATATTTAATCTAATCATTTATAATACATTAGAACCAATTTTTCCAAAATAAAGTAAATAAAAAATTTTCTTTTTTAAAAATATCTTTTAATACATAAATATTATCTACAAATGGCCATATAAACAAATTACTTCATCATAATCTTATAAAAATCTCAAGAGTGCTTTTTCATTAGCATATTCTGCTTCTGGGCATTTAAATTATTCACTACTTTTAATAAAAGTAATCAATTTTTAAATAATAATTTTAAGCAGTTCTACTATTAAAATAAAAATTATTATTAACAGTTGTAAAATAGTTAAACACACTGAAAGAAATTAATGTTTTAATAAGATAGGTAATATCTTTATTATGTGTCATTATTCTTTATAGCTAATAAAAATAATCAAGTTTCATGCTATATTATGTAAAGATCTTCTATGAAAAAAAATGTCTTAATTGATAAGTAAAGTCAATTTTATTCCAGTCTAACAAACTTTGATATTAATTAATAGATAATTCGATTGATATAATCGTAACTTAAAAATCTAAAACAAATTTACATACTTCAATCGAGTATAGTGATCTTCATGTTGCCAACAGCGGAGGTCATCCATAGTCACTCCCTCAATTTTAAAAGTCAAAGTAATGATACCACCAGCAATGAATCCTAGAAATCCACCTAAAGTTCCAGCAACTAATACGCCTTTAAATCCATAGTTACATCTTGCTAAACCACCTAAAACAGCTATGAGAAAATAAAATACATCATAAAAATAATTTTATTAATACAGAAAAAATGGTATATAATTTAATAGTTAAATCAATTTTAAAAAATACCTCCACTAGCAACATGCTCCCAGACTGATATTTTGTTGCGATAGTTTGCACCAGTCATGGTAGCTAATCTAATAAGTGGAAAACACTTATTAAATAAGTTTAGTTTCACACATATTGTGGTATAAAATGAACAATTTTAACATTTTCAAAAAAACCCTGAATAAATAATTTTTTGGGATTGTCAATTCTAAAAATTTTTTGAAATAAAAATGGGAAATAAATTCTTCTTTTATAATAGGAAACAAAATTTTAAAAAAATTCATAACATCTCTTATTTGCATCAAAATACTGCTGGGAATAAATAAATATTAAGTTTCAATTCAAATTTGAAAACATGAATAATTCATGCAATAACATCAATGAAAAATCACATGTCTATTTTTATAAATTAATTAATTTACAATTAAAAAAACTTTTGATCTAGAATAGATTTTTTTTACTTTACTTGATAAGTTTTTTTTACTCTAAAGGAATCACATTAAAATACATGTAAATTTAACAAATATATAGGTGGCTAAATATTCAATTGAAGTCATTTTTAAGTATAACTGCTGATTAAAGAAAATTAAATTTCTATTCAATGTAAATATTTAAAACTAATGTTCATTCAAGAAAGTATTTTAAAGCATATTATTCCTTTGTCAAGTTTAAATAAGTAATTTATTTCAAAATAGACATGAAAAGGAAAATTTAATTCAGAAAAATTTCATGACCTACAAATAAAAAGAGCTAAAAGTCCCATATTTAAAAGCTGATTTAAGAGCTCCTTGAATACCAGCCAAGCTCATTGCATCAGAAAGACTTCTCTATAAAATAAAAATAATAATATATATACTAATTATCAAGAAAAAATATATGACTAAGTGATTTTATTATTTAAAGATATCAAATAAATTTTAAAAAAAAAATTTTATAATAGGTAACAATGCACACATATGTGTCACTTAAGAAATTTTTTTTTTTAAAACTTCATATTCCAAAAAATAATCATGTTCCTAATTATGAAGATTTTCAATCAAATCTTTCGTAATTTTATTGTTCATTATAAATTTATTAATAAAAACATTTTCAAAAAATGTTTTCAATGAGATAAATTTAATCTTCTATGTCTCCACAATGATGCTTTATGATTTTTAATTTAGATATTATATGCTTAATAAGAAATCATGTCAATCAAAACAGTTAAGGGTACAAACAATTTTCAATCATGAGAAATGATGGCAGTAATGTGCTTTTAATATCTCATTATTGAATCAATTCAAATGATCAAAATGAAGCTACTTTATGCAGTTTACAACTAGAACAGCACTTCAAATTGCACATTATGCAATTAAATGAAGATGTATAACAAAATTTAATAGAAAAGAGATCATTTAAACATTCGTAAATAATTATAAAAAATAACTGCTTGCCAAGTATTTATTTCATCCATATTTTGTAAGATAGGCAAGTGTATTGTGACAAGAGAATGAACGCAGTTTAAAATTGACTTGGCCATTCACCTCATGTTTCCTTGGAAGGTATCATTAGGGCAATAAATTAAGAAACACTTATAGAATCAGCCAAAAAAAAAAACAAAATGAAATCACATTCATGAAATCAAACAAAAAACTACAATCCCACTATTTAAAAGAAAGACCCCCTCACTGATCATGCATAACTACAATTCTGTTATCTAAAGAGTTATTTATTGAAGGGGAATATACAGGGCTAGATAACTTCCTAGAAGAAATGCCACCCTATATTACGGAAACCACAGTGTTGATCTTTCAACTATTTCCTGTATTCAAATTCACTGACTGGCAAATAATCAATTAGCTGTCCTAATGAAATATGATCTGGCATTGCCTGAGTACAGAAAGTTCATTCATGGAATTAAATAATTAGTTTTCATTATTTAATTCTACATTTTCATTCTACTTATTAAATCGAATAATAATAAATAAATGAAAATATAAATCAGTGAGGTTATTTCTACTACTAATAATTATCTTTTATAAATTATTTTCTTACTTAACACTATATGTGATGTAAAAAGTAAATTTTGAACATGTATTAGAACAACATACCTGATATGTAAAGAAAATTTTCATTTGTCTCACTAAACACTGATAAGCTATAAAACCTTATTAACAGTCCTTATTGATAAAACATTTAGGATACATTGACTGCAAGTAGGTGTACCTCTATTCAACATGCCAGCAATACTTATACAATGAAAATTTTTGTGGTTTTACAAAAGCATAATAGTTTAAATACAAAAAAAACAAATCATATAAACATAGTATATAAATACAAAATTTGGCAATCTTTAAAACTTTATAACAGAATATTTAAGCATCATCTTTTATAAGAAAGATATCATAGGATCTTTGACTTATTAACAAAATATCTTGAAGAATTTGTTATTATTAAAGAAAATTATTCACTTAAATTTAATTGAACTTCTTAAAAAAAAAAATAAAATAAAAAGCTAATTTATAACTAATGAAAATCTAACTTGCAATCTAAATTAGTTAGTATTCTATAGATATTTAACAATGTAAAAAAAAAAAGACATTTGCTTTTGGCTTAATAAGAGAAAAAAAATTACCATCAGAAATTGTCAAGAATTAAACCTCTTTAATTTTTTTTTTATCAGTTAACATTTTATTTTTAAACTTTTTTTAAAAACAACTGGCAAGTTGTACAAAAATTTTTAAATTTCAAAAATTGAAAACAGATCAAGAGTGAAAGATTTAATAAGCCCTGCTTAAAAGAGAAATCTGCATGAGCAGGGTGTATATGGTAAATATAACTGGTAACATTAAAAATTCTGGATGCATTGAAATTCCTTTTTATTACATCCAAACTAATTAATAATAATATATAAATAATTCCTAAAATCAATATTCTGATATACAAAAATCTAGAAAACTGTTAATCAATTAAAAAGAATTTAATTCATAATTTTCATTGAGAAAAACATTACAAAATAAAAATATCTTACCCTTGCTAAATGTTTACTTTCATAAGCAGATGCCATATTTTTACGAAAAAAATCATCTTTTGCTTTAATCATACTTGAAATTCCACCAAAAAATGCAGCTGTAGCAATAGTATATTTTGCTGTTGTTATCACACATTGCAACTCGGGGCTAAACCCAAATTCGCTGAAAGAAAAAAGTAAATTTCATATTTAGCCGGTACTTCAAAATGTAATTATATTAAATGCAAATTGCATGTAATTACAGTTATTTTAATAATCTAACAATTAAAAATTCATCATCAATTGTAGAAACATATTAAGAAATTTAACCGAATAGGCAATGTAATGTGTTCAGTTCATAGAAATTAAATATTTTGAAATAAAAACTGATACATTTTCATATAAAATTTACATTTTTAAACCTATGCCAGACCTAGGCATGACTGCCAACAGTCTATGATGGGCAGTCCAATACAGTTCAGAAACACACATAAAATAATTAAAATATTTTGCAGTATTTACAGCCTACTATGTCAATTAGTCCAGGACAGTAGTTCAAGTGGTTACCACTCATGTCAGAATTAGTCACACAAAGTGGGTAAGTTGGAGAGTTTGCTAGTCCAAATCTGTGAAGGTGTTTCCCAAGATAATCATGTCCAGTTATTGTTCTGAAATTGGCTACCCTTATATGCCTGGAAAAATTACATGGAATGGTATTATCCATTAAGAAACTCCAAGTCTTCCCTTTGAGTTGAAATAATTTCATGATATCTGGCCTTAAACCTGGCTGAAATAATTCTCTTAATACTATGGTAGTTAATAGGGGAATCTGGTTGAAGAATGTTGGATCTGGCCTTACCAAGGATATCTGCAAATTCATTACTCATAATACTACAATGACTTGGTATCCACTTCAGGGTAACATTGTGTCCTTCATCTATCAAAAGTTGGCATTCAAGAACAGAACTATTTTTGAAGGCATAACAGAAGAAATAGCTCTAATAGTGGCCTGTGAATCGATAAATATCTCAATGTTCTGTTCTTCTCTGTTAGTAATATCTGTCAATGCCATGTGAATGGCAGCCACTTCTAATCAAAATTTGTACAATTCATAAGTCCATAAGTCCCTGTAATAAATTCCATCACCAGCATTATTATCAGCCCCAGTAGCAGAGCCATCAGCTACTGGGGCTGATAATAATGCTGGTGCTAACAATTACTAAATTTTTATTCAAGTCCATTAGAAATACAGCATTTTTAAAATAATTATTTACATTTAAATACTTGTTAATGAATTAAACAAAAGTTCAAATCAAATAAATAAATGCTCTCTTTTTTTGAAAAGAAAGTTTAATGAATCAAAGTTTTTATAGCTAATTCGTTTTATATAATTATTAAAGCAAAGTAGGAAAAATTGAAATTATAAGGTAAAAAAAATTGTCATATTTTAATATTCCTTTAACTATTAAAATCATTAAAAAAAAAAAAACAGAAGAATGAAGCTACAATGAAACTATTAATGAAACTACAAAAGTGAAAACAAATCAGCTTAAGTAATAATGCAGAAATAAGAAAAAAATAAATAAAATTAGAAAAAGAATGCAGAAGGTTAATTTTATTAATGATGCATAAATTACAGAGAATTTAAAGTACAAAGTGTGTACTAATTAAACAGAAATATTGTTTTAACCCCACTTATTATGTTTAAATAATTAAATACTGAAAAGAATTATATAATTAATATTTCAGAAAAAGTATAAATACATAACAAAATTACAATTAACTCCCATATAAGCCTTATTCAAACTAATAGAAGTAGGAATGATCCATATATGATAAACATTAAAATTGTGATCAGAAATGAAACTGACAATACACTTGCTGATTGTGTAAAAAGAATTAAAAAATAAAAATCACTTTTAACTTGATTTTGTTGCTTAATTTTGACAATAGTAATAACTATAATTGATGAGATGTTTCTATATGAGAGAAAGATTACATTTAATAACATAGGAAAAATGTTTAATAATATAAACAAATAAAGCTACTTGGATATTTTTAAAAAGAATTGCATGTTCTGACAAATGTTTTTTTTTTTTTTTTTTATTAAAACAAAATTTTAGTAAACTTTAATTTTTTTTTTTTTATTTTATTGATTTATATAAATAATTTTAGAAACAGAAAACACAATAATTATTTCTACAAATAGTCTTCAGTCATTATAATAAAAAATTTTAGTGATATTTTAACATTGCATTAAAATATTTAATTAAGAGTTTTTATGAAAAATTATCAGTAAATAAATTACAAGTTACAATAGAATAATATAAAATATAAAATACATGAAAATGATAAAAACAAAAAGTTTAGCAGCAATCCCGTTTAAATAACTTTCAAGCAGAATATTGAAAATTATGTACACATATTTATACACATCAATAACTATTTAAAGTGATAATCCTATACATAAACAATATAATTTAGTTTAGTTTGACATAAAATTTATTTTTAATTTTTTTCAGAATATTATTTCACTTACTCTATAGTATACATTCTAATAACTCTTTCACGCGCGGATTCATTTAGTAATTTTTCTTTGATACCTTTTTCAGCAATGTAAGAAAATTTTTCCGAACACTTTGCGTGGTGTATTAAAAATGGAGGAAACATTTTAAAGAATTATTAATTAAAAACAATCCTGTAAGCGATGTTTAGTAGAGCTGAGGATGTGATTTGAGATTTAAGCTCGCATACGCTGCTTTATCTCAATTTATCAATTGCTCTTATGATGAAGTAATGGAAAAAAAAAAAATTAATAAAAATAAGAGAATAAGAATAATAAAGAATCTTAAACATCAACAAAGTATGACATTCCTAAGATAATAAAAGAAGCTTTGAAAAATGTGGCGAACGATTGTTATTGAAAAGTACAATAAACGACCTATATCACTACAATGCTTTAAATACAACTTCCCCACACACAATTCAATTAATTGTGGTTCCCATACTGCATAAAATGTGATTTCGAACATTCGCATAAAGAATGTAACATTAAATAAAATATTGAAGTACCTACGGACATTAACTGGGGCGAAAAATGGCATATTGCTGTAGGAAGGGGTTATAAAAAATTCCCAAAAATAAATGTAAATTCAATAGACAAGCAACTGTTCCAAAATTTAATTCTACCAGACAGGTTTCTGCTAATTTAAGTTTTGCTGTAGAACTTAAAAATTCTCATCCTCAAACTACTAATATCCCTGTTCATATTCCTCAAAATCAAATACTCAATCCTCAAATCCAATTGAATTCATTAACAAGTTTCTATGACATCCAAATTTCCCGAAAAGCTATCTCATGAGAAAATTTATCTCTATATTTACTAATCAGGATGGTTTTGATGGCCTTATTCAAAAAATATGTACTGATCAAACTAAAGCAGATAAACCTCAGGCATTTGTTAATGGTCTGGCGTCTTAATCTCTTCCAAATACTTCATAATGGTTCAACCAGCTACTGGAATGCTTTTAGTTTAAAAAATAAACTTTTGAATTTGAATTTCCTCATTTAAACACATTGTAAGTGTCGCTACCGGCGCCTGCTTTGTCTGAATGGGCTGAAAAGCTAATCATTTGTATATCACAGCACCTTCTTCCTGTCGTTTGAATTTCACGTCTGTAGCATGTCGCCTTCTTGGTGTAGCAATTTTAATGGCTAGTAGTGTATAAAACAATACATAAATATAAAAATATTTCAAGATTTTTCTACGCCTTTTAACAAAACATTTAAAAATACTATTACAATAATCATTTCAATATCATAGGATTGTTGTTGTTGTTGTTGTCGTGCCCCTCATAGAAGGAGGGAGGAGGGGTGCAGCTTCTGTTCTGATGGAGCACCCGTAGGTAGAAGTCTGACTTCTGCTGCGCGACGCTCTTACAGTCATCTTACTCTTACATCAGTCTATACATCAGGCTCTTACATCTCATTACACAGAGACCGGGACCTACGGCTTAAAGTGGATTCGAACCCCTACAAACATCCATGGCACCGCCGGATATCATAGGATTGAAAAGTATTAATAAAGCACATACAGGATTTAAATAAACATGAAAAATAGTTAATTATATTGTGATTGACAAATGTCAAAAAACATTAAATTTAATGTTATTCTTACAATCAAACATAATGTGAGCACAATAATGACTACGGAATGAGAGCAACAGAAAAAAAGAAGCTTCTATTACATAATATAAGAAATTGCCCACTTTCCATCTAGATTCCAGAATTCCTTTCCTCCTTCCGAGGCAATTCCAACTTCAAAGGTAATTCCTCTTTGAAATTTCCCTAATTTTCCCTAAATTTTTTTTTTTTTTTTTTTTTTTCTCTAGCTATCAAGGGTAATTCCTTTCTTTAACGTCGCGTCGAATTATTTACCTTATTAGTCAACAAGAAGAAAAAAAAACTAGCACATATCTTTTACACTAACAAATAAATGTCAGGGTATCGTAGGATTTGAGATTCTGAGTATGGTTGGCAATTTTAGAAGATTTATCAAAATCGCATTATGCAAAAGAGTTGATTTAGAATGTAAGATTGATTCTTATACTTTTTTTTTTTTTAATTTATCTTTCCTAGGGTAAAATTGTATTTAAAAATCAACATCATAATCTCTTTGACCTGTGAAAATAAAAATTATACTTTTGAAAGAATGGGCTTTATTAATTTGACAACTCGCCAATCAGTATTTCAGAACAGCTTAAGATGGATACAAGCTATTTATAAACTTAAATCTGAATTTTTTTCTTCTGTAAATGTACATTCTACTACAAATAATAAAACAAATGAATATCAGGTAGGTCATTTGTGGGGAACTGATTCCAGTATGCTCAATATAGTAAATGAGTATTTCAAAGTGTACGAAAATTTTATATCTGAATCTGAAGAAAAAAGTCTTTTAACAGAAATTGAACCCATCTTTAAAAGGCGGCGATATCAGTTTGACCATTGGGATGGTGTAAGTTGTGTTTTGAAATGTTTATATCTTTTGTTTTATGAGCTTGCCTTCTTTTTAGTTAGTTCATTTTCCTTCCATGTTTCATATCTGCATTTTTATAAACTGTACTTATTAGCTTCAAATACATTGATATTCATTTTTTTTTTTTTTTCATATATTATCAACTTGGATAGTTTTCTCAGGCAATGTTCTTTAATAATGAATTGCTTAATGCATACTTCATTCATAATAATATTTTTGTTTTGAAGAAGTTGTTACTAAAGAATTGCTAAGTTTGCCATATATTTTTTTATCTCATTGTGGTATTGTGTATGAATTTTTATCATTCTATCCCATATATAACATATAATTTTTTTCTTATGATTAACTATCTTAAATATAGAATATAATTTTAAGATACACTTTTTTCATTATAAAACTGTTCAGGGAAAAAAAATTTATGTGTGGATCAATAATAATTCCTTGTAATAATAAAACATAACTCAGCCTTTATGTTCAATCTTGTAACTGGAAATAAATATTGTGCTTTGCACCTTCTCATGATATGCACTTATGAATCTTGTAATCTTATTACTGATAAGTACATAGTACAAAAATCAAAAATATTTCTTTTTAGTGTAGTTAATCAGTAAGGGTTTATAATTTTTTTTTTTCAAAATTTATTTGCTTTATCATTATTTTGAAGTTTAAACAGGATTTTCTGAGAGGTTAGTAAAATCTGGGAAATTCATTAATTTGCTTATAAATATATTTCGTATGAAATAGGTAAATTGTAATTTGATATATAAATAAAATTGAAAAGAAACATTCTTATTTGATCTTAACAGATGTTTCTTAAAAGATGTTTAAACAGATGTCTCTTATTCTTTCTTGTTAAAGAAGCAATGCCTCTGTTAAGTTTTTGCAATGCCCCATCTTTTTTTTTTCTTCTTACTATTACATTTTAATTTTTACAATTATGTTTGCCATTCAGTTTGTTATGTTATATGTAAACAAATTAGAGTAATTTGTTAAAAATAGAAAAATGTAAAAGGAAGACTATAAAAATTTTTAAAATTAAAATTGCTCTTATATATATATAGTTTGGCTATAATTTAATAATAATTTTTCTAAGGAAGTTTTCACTCTAATGCATATTTTTTTAATATGGTTGTCAGAAATATTTTAATTTAATGTAAAGTATATTTTATGTTTTGCCTTTTAGGCTATTGAAGGCTATAGAGAAACAGAAAAGGAAGTTTGGAATGAAGAAAACAGCAAAATTATTCAAAGGTTATGTCAACTTTCTTTTCCCTCTGATTGTGGTCCTATGAAACATGTTCATGTGTTAGATCTTTCAAAAAATGGCTACATTAAACCTCATATTGATAGCGTAAAAGTAAGTAGGTCAATACACATTAAATTCTAACAATTAAACCTAATATAAATATATCACTCATCAAACAGTTGATACATTAGATTTTTCCACTAAAAAGATGGATAAAATTGATTATGAATCAATTGTTTGGCTAGTCACTATTTTTAATTTATAAATATTTTTCTAAAGGATGTGCTTGATGTTATTTTTAAAATTCCTTTTTTTCCTCATTTCAGTACATTGTTTGGTGAGAATGACATTATAATTAATTTGCATATGGCAATTAAGGTAAATAAATTTTCAGCTGAAAAGAAAACATTAAAAAGTTAATTATCAACATTCAAAATTCTAAATATTATAGAAAACACCTATAACTTTAGGAAAAACTAAATAGTACATCTAGCATAACTTTTTTTGTAATTGATACAAATAATTTTATTATATTTTCTTTATATAGTATTGTAGAATTTAAAATTTTTTAAATATCTATCTTTCGGGCTAAAAAAAAAGTTTTAATTAGGAAAAATTTAAAGATAAAATTTCTGAGATTTTTAGTAGGAAAAAGTATATTAAATAAATGCTGTATAATCTATCTATAATCTAATCTGATTTTTTAGTAAACTTGAAAAGAATTCTAAAAATATTTTAATTGTAAAATATTAAATAATATACTATGTTTATATGAATAGTATATTAATATGAGGTATATTAAGAAATATATTAAAGATATGCATTCTTGGTTTAGATCTGCATACTTACTTGCATCAATTTTTTTCATGCTTAAGATTCTTTGTTAGTAAACGCATCTTATTATAAAAATTAATGATGCTAAATGTTCACGCACAAAGATTATGTAAAATAAAAATATGTTTATATTTATTCGGAAGTATATATTTTAGTCAAATATTTTATACTTATAAATATTAAAAGCATGTTTTAGTAGTCTAGCATCTTGCTTTCATATTTTTGATAGGCAAGAAAAACTATTTTCAATTATAATGAATAGTAAAAACAAATTTTAATTGAAATCATTATTAAATATAGAAAACATCTTGCTTCAGCTGAATTTCATAAATGAGAAGTTTACTGTAAAGTAGGTACAAAATTTTTTTTTAAACATCTCATCACATAGTTGCATTTTCTGACATGAAACAGTATAACATATTCTTTAATTTGTATCCACATGTATCTGTAAGGAGGTTTTTAAATGCAAAGTAAATTTTAAGAGTAGCATTTTCAGTGTCAAAACATACTAGGAAAATTATTTATTTCATGATGTGTGTATTTTAGCTGTTTATTAAAAAGAGCATTCTATAGAAAGATTGTAAATTTACCAAAAATGCTATATATTTCTTCTATTTGATATTCTTATTAAATGAGTCTTAAACCCATCAATTCTTGCTTGCCTTGGATTATCTTGCTCCATATAAATCAGTAGGCTAATATTATGATTACTTGTCTATTGTTGCATTACATTTCTATAAAAATTGAATGTATTATAAAAAAAAAAAAAAAAAAAAGGGATAAATCGTTGTTGATTTTAATGTTAAAATACTTGGATCAAGAAAAAGTGTCTTTATATTTGGGAATGATGAAATGTGTCTTAAATTCTGGATCAATGTTATGCTTTACAATTCTCATAAATAAACTAATATCTTATTGATACAGTACTAAAACACAAGTGCTGTTATTAAATAGAATAGTAACCTTCTGAAATTTTTGTAATCTTTAAATTATATTTAGTTTTGGGAAAACCATGAATTAAAAACTCTGATAGTAATCAAATGAATGTTCTATATTAATTTACAAGAGGAAATCAACTTTTACTATCACATATTTATGTAGAATATAAAAAATAAGTAATCTAATCTAATTCAATTTTCATTAGATATATGAAAATTACTATACCATTCATAGGCTTATGAAATATAAATATTATAGCTCATTGATTAAAATCTGCCTTATCCCAAAATCTATGAATTAAAAAAAAATATGTGAACAAATTCATAAAAGGAGATTTTGAGCAAAATCTTATAGTTTGCTAGCAATTAAGAGTTATAAAACATTTTAGTTTTTAGCCTGGTGTTTGCTGCATGTTGCAGTTTTATAAAGGTTTGAAAAATTTGTTATAATTTTGAAGTTACTTTGGACGCATTAATTTAACTATGATAGTATAAAGTATTTAACTATGATAGTATGAAGAAAAATTTTAATAAATCTAAGATAAATTAGCTTATCTATGTCATTTTTTTTTCCTAGTCTAATTTTTAAAAGAAGCAAAATAATTTAGATAAAATATTATTTTTCCTCACCAAAAAAAAAAAAAGCATCTATACATTCATATAAAAAATTTATAATGAATTCAATTGCATTAAAGAAACCATTTAAATAAGAAATCAGCTTCTGAAGTTATATGTGCCAAATAATATTACTATAACTGAATGCTTTATTTGGTACTTGTTTTTGACTTCTTACTTAAAATTAAATTAATTTGAAAAATTTCTATGCAAATAATAAATGTAAACATAATCTTCCTGACCTTGAAAAAAATAATTACTTTTAAAGATAATTAAAAAGAAAATCATTTGAAAGAAG
>BPLR01012054.1:0-57383 GCA_021605095.1 Caerostris extrusa | reverse complement strand
GGAATACATAAAAGACCCACCGATATTCCACCCTTTTTCCCTTTCCAAATGGTAGGCTGATACAAAGTCGTAGGAAACGGTGGGTTTGAAGGTTTGGTTTGTCGCTCTACGGTCATATTGTACACTTTAGGCTAAACAGACCAGGACCTACAGCTTAAAGTGGATTTCCAACCACCAACAAACATGCATGCCACCGCCAGGATTCGAACCTGAAACCTGTGGTACCAAAGGCCAGAGAGTAAGCCAGTTGGCCACCAGAAAAAGGTGATAGGTGTGGTGGAAAAAAAAGGTAAAAAGTAACAGTTAGTTCAGTTGTCTTTTATTCATAAAACAAATGTTAACCTATGCTTCGTTTTCTAAAGCTGTTTAGCGTTTCTTTTTATTTATTTATTTTCTCAACCTACAGAAGTAAGTGCTCATAACTTCTCAGAGATTTCAGCGAAGATGGGGGGGAAGGTTATTATCCTCTTCTGAAGGGCGTGTCATTCTCGACGGATCCATTCGAATGATATAGAACGCTAGAAAGTTCTTTTCTGCGGTGGAGGTGACGGCAGACGACGCCAGAGGGAGTGCTTTGAACCTTTCGGGTGTGACTTTTCAAACCGCGCCATGTAAACACGGATATAGGAAAGAGTTGAGATGTTCTCTTTTCGGTATTTTATATTCTTCGCAGTCCTGAACCGATCCCATTTTGGTAAATATTTTGCAAATTAAAAAAAAAAGGTTGGAAAGGTTAAAAAAAAATATATCAAGCTTCAAAAGATGTGTAAAGTATCTCTTGCGTATTCAGTGCATATTTCACATAACACTGAACATTCCGAATGGCCTTCGAGTCGACCGCATTCAAAAATTCTTCAGCGAATCACATTTCAAACGTTTGTCTGACTCGTGGCGAAGTGGCAACGAATCCGCTTTTAGCATTGTTGCAGCAATCACTGCTCACGAGAACAAGGAGAGACTGTGGCAATGTGTGTGAAAAGCGAATGGCATCGGTATTTGGGCTGCCTTGGTTTCCCAGAGTTTTCTCCCACGTGACAAACCCATTATGAATTATTATTACTGCTGCACTATGCCTAGAGCTGATATATACAGCTCTATACAATTTCGGAATAGTGTAGGTTAGAAGTCTGATTAGCCTGAATGGCCGAGTGCCTAGCTCTTTGGCGCTCGGTACCACAGGTTAGGGTTTCGTTTCACAAAGCAACCATTACAACGGACGCTTTCAGAGGATTCGAACCGTAGCTCTCTGCACGATCGTCGCATGCGTTAGCACTATGTCACGGATTAGAGAAATATTTTATTTAATATAGTGAATTGTAAAGCACCACCCCACTTCGGTGGTACCCTGATGGCGATCCGATTGGGCAGAGGAAGGGGTCGAGTTTACGTATAAAGAGGACAAGAATTTCAGTACTGAAGGGGATGACGATATGCATCCAGACCCATATGCACCCAATGAGGGGCTTAATGTTCGAGCGTTCGGAAGTCGTTCGAGGGGTCGGTGCCCCAGATTTCGGGTTCGTGTCCCGGTAGTGACATGGGTGTTTGTAATGGTTCGGAATCCAATTTAAACTGTAGGTCCCGGTCCTAATAGGATCGTAGAGCGCCAGAGCGCCCAATCAGACTTCTCCCCCACATCCTTCCCAAACTAAAAAGGTGCAACTCAGCTCTAGGCACAGTGATGTGGTGTGGTGCAGAAGTAATAGTCGTAGACTATTATGGGGCAGTTGCCATAAAAAGAATGGGAATGTGCTGTGTCTCCTCCCCTCATAGGTGGGCTGTCTGTGGTATACACAAGGCCCGCATATATTCCACTCTCTTTTTAACTAGGTTAAGGGGCAAATATCCACAATACCTATTCTTTTTTTTTATCTTATACACAAGATCGAACACACTTATCACGTTTCTGTGGTATCGGTGGGCCTCTTGTACCACTTATGTATCCCTGAAATGCCTACAGACGGATGATGGGAACAGGTGAGTAACTTCCTGGAGGAATTTTAGAGGTAACTTCCCACTATGTGCTAGTCGCGGGGGTAACTACCACCAGACAACCCGACTATCTATGCCAGTCACTTTTTACACACGTTGCTACAATCACCACCGAGTCTCCTCGCTCCGAAAGCCGTGACTGATGAAACAATGCTAAAAGTGGATTCGATCCTATCACTCCAGCTGCGCACGTTATCACTTGATCAGGTGTTTAATGGTCAAAATTCATTCAAGGATTTTCGATGAGATTATTATTCTGCGTCCGTAGCTTATCTTCAAGTTACACGTACCCCCAAAGTAGTAGTCCCTAAGTGAGTAACGTCGTTGTAGCCCTTATGGCATGAAAGATGATGGTCTAAGCATTTGACAGCTGCATTAGAATATATATATATATATATACAACATTGAATTTGATAAAATGACTTTGCGCAATATTATCTCACTCCTAAGATTAAAAAAAAATTTTTGAATTTTTTTTCGAAAATTATAATTAGAAATTTCAATCTTAATAGTAAGACTTCGCATTTTAACACAAATCAAATCGCATCCAATGTTCATAAAGAAATGTTTCATTCTTAGCATTTCTAAACTAAAATCGAGATGGTTTTTCTCAGAAAGTGTTCATTGAGTAGACAAAGATAAATAAATCAAAAATGGGAGAACGTACCATTTAATAATAATAATAACAATAAATAAACGTGAAAGTGGACAATAAAAGCCTCATAAAAATGCATGACACAAGCTTTCAGGCAAGCACTCCATCAGACGACAAAATAAAAACATATATGTATGAAAAAAGGAAAAAATGGTGCCAAAACACAAATTAATTTGATTCTTGGGTAGTACGAGGCTTCAACACCCCTATCCCCCCCCTCACCAAACGATTCTCTGGAGCACAGAGAAAAGGAAAAAAAAAAAAAAGCAAACTATATCATTTTCTTCCATCCACATCCTCATGAATAGGAAAAGGGGGATGGAGAAACCCCCCTTGGAAGTCGGCCAACCACTCCGACAAGTCTGTCGTTCAACAGATGGAGGCCTTCTTCTTTCGTGTCACGTGACTCGGAAGATAGGCCCGTCCATGCCCCTCGCTGACCGGAAGCGCTTTTTATGAGACGCTGGTTGGCAACAGCGATTTGAAATGATATGAGTGAATGGAAAAGGTGTTATCACGTATGGGATGTCCTAAAGATGGCTTGTCGATTTACTTGGTGGTGTTTCAATTATGATATTTACGGTTTCTGACGTAAAAATTAAAGATTGTGCACAGCCTATTTCTGTGTATATATATATAAACTATTTTAAAATTATATGGGTCGGTTTTTATACGGATTTATTCATTTCATAGGGGAAAAAACCATACTTTCCGGCGCAAGCTATCCATCGCGAAATAGAGTACACGTTTTTATTTCTTTAATTTATATTTCTTATGCAGGGCCTAAATGGCCGAGTGGCTAGCGCTCTAGCGCTCGGTACAACAGGTTTCGGCTTTAAGTCTGGCGGTGCCATGCATGTTTATAGTAGTTCGGAATATACTTTAAACAGTAGGTCCCGTCCAACAGAATCGTAGAGCTTTGCGGGGGTAGTGTGACACCGCGTCCGTTCTCTTTCAAGCTACACGCACCTCCTGGGTAGTGCTGAGTGAGTAACGTCGGTGCAGCGCTTGCCTTAAGGCATCCAAGCCAACTGTATTGCAGTTGCGTTAGAACAACATAATTAGGAAGTCCACCTTTTAGTAAGACTTCGCATTTTAACACAAATCAAATTGCATTCAAAAGTCTTAAATAAATGTTTCACTTTTAGTATTTTTAAACGAAATCCGACATGGATTTTCTCTCTAAAAGTATTCCCTGAGTCTGCTTCAGATCGAAAAATAAAGATAAATAAATAAAAAAAAAAAGTGAGAAAGTGCCATTCAATAACAAAAATAAATAAATAAAAGTAAAGATGGACAATAAAAGATCCATAAAAATGCATGAACATGATGACATCGCCAAGCTTTCAGGCAAGTACTCCATCAGAGGACAAAATAAAAACATATATGCACAAAAAAAAAAAAAAAGGAAAAAATGGTGCCAAAACACAAATTAATTAGATTCTTGGGTGGTGGGAGAAGGTAAGGACGTGGCTTCAACCCCCTCCCCCACCCCCCAACTCCCAAACGATTCTCTGGAGCACAGAGAAAAAGAAAAAACCCTAACTATATCATTTTCTTCCATCCACATCCTCATGAGTAGGGAAAAGGGGGAGGGAAGACCCCCTTGGAAGTCGGACGACCACTCCGACAAGTCTGTCGTTCAACAGATGGAGGACTTCTTTCTTTCGTGTCACGTGACTCAGAAGATAGGCACGTCCATCCCCCTCGCTGACCGGAAGAGCTTTTTATGAGACGCCGGTTGGCAACAGCGATTTGAAATGATAGAAGTGTTATCACGTATGAGATGTGCTAAAGATGACCTGTTGGTTGACTTGATAGTGTTTTGATTATTCTATTTACGGTTTATTACGTAAAAGTAAAGTATACCGTACGTAATGTATACCGTATATCTCTGTGTATATGTTTAAAGAGATCATTTTTAAATTATATGGTTCGGCTTCCATACGGATTTACTCATTTTGTGAGAATAAAAACCAAACTTTTCCAGTAGCCAGCACAAGCGATCCATCGACAAATATAGTCTACGTTTTTATTTCTTTTTAATTAATAAAAAAAAAATTTTTTTTGTTTGTTCTAATGTAGCTGCAAACACTCAGACAGTTGCCTTAAGACAAGCGCTGCACCAACGCTACTGGCTTAACACTATCCAGGAGGTGCCTGTAGCTTGAAAATAAGCTACAGACGCGGAGTAACACTACCCCCCGCAATGCTCTACGATCCTGTTAGACGGGGACCTACGTTTAAAGTGGATTTCGACCCACTACAAACATCCATGGCACCGCCGAGACTCGAAACCGAAACCTGTGATACCGAGCGCCGGACTGCTAGCCACACGACCATTCAGGCCGAAATTCCAACCATGATAGTATTTAACACAAAGACTTGGCTTCGCATTTTAACACAAAGCAAATTGCATCCAATGTTCTTAAGGTTTGGTTTGTCGCTCTACGTTCATCTTGTGCACACTTTAGGTTAAACAGACCGGGAACTACAGTTTCACTTGGATTCCGTCCCCTAACAAACATCCATGCCCCTGCCGGGATTCGAACCCTAAACCTGTGGTACCAAAGGCCAGAGTGTTAGCCAATTGGTCATCAGGCCGCTAAATGTTCTTAAAAAAATGTTTCATTCTTAGTATTTTTAAACTAAAACTGAGACGGATTTTCTCTCAAACTATTCATTGAGTAGGCTTTAGATCGCAAGGCGAAAATAAATAAATCTAAAATGGGAGGAAGTTCCATTCAATAATAACAATAATAAATAAAAGCCTCATAAAATGCATGGCTCAAGCTTTCAGGGAGTACTCCATCAGACGACAAAATAAAAACATATGTGCATGAAAAAAATGGTGCCAAAACACAAATTAATTAGATTCTTGGGTGGTAGGGGAAGGAAGGACGAGGCTTCAACCCCATCCCCTCCCCCAAACGATTCTCTGAGCACAGAGAAAAGGAAGAAAAAAAAAGCAAACACTATATCATTTTCTTCCATCCACATCCTCATGAATAGGAAAAGGGGGAGGGAGGAACAGCCCCCCTTGGAAGTCGGCCAACCACTCCGACAAGTCTGTCGTTCAACTGATGGAGGCCTTCTTTCTTTTGTGTCACGTGACTCGGAAAGATAGGCACGTCCATCCCCCTTACTGACCGGAAGCGCTTTTTATGAGACGCCGGTTGGCAACAGCGATTCGAAATGATAGGAGTGAATGGAAAAGGTGTTATCACGTAGGGGATGTGCTAAAGATGGCCTGTCGGTTGATTGGTGGTGTTTTAGTTTGATTTTGATTGTTCTATTTACTATTTATGATGTAAAAATAAAGATTGTTACCGCATATTTCCGTGTATATATATATAAAGAGATAATTTTTTAATTATATGGGTCGGCTTCCATACAGATTTATTAATTTTGTGAGAAAAAAAAATACTTTTCCAGTAGACAAGCGACCCATCGCCAAATATGGTGAACGTTTTTATTTCTTTAAATTATATTTCTTATGCAGGGCCTGAATGGCCGAGTGGCTAGCGCTCTTGCGCTCGGTACCATAGGGTTCTGGTTCGAGTCCCAGCTGTGCCATGGATATTTGAGTGGTTCGAAATGCACTTTAAACCTAGGTCCCGGTCTAATAGGATCATAGAGCTTTTGCGGAGGTATTGTTACTCCGCGTCCGTAGCTCATCTTCAAGCTACACGTACCTACTGGGTAGTGCTAATGAGTAACGTCTTTGCGGCCCTTGCCTTAAGGCATCAAAGACAACTGGGTTGGACCGACAAAGGCAAAAAGCGAGTGAAGCCAAATGAATGACAGTGACCAACCTTCATTTCCCACATGATAGTGGACAGTGGCGATTGTATAAATAGCAATGGCGGACAGTTAAGAATGTTGCCTGAAATCGCCAAGTTCATACCACATGTGTTAAACTACTACTACTGCACCGTACCATAACACTGTGCCTAGATCTCAGTTCCTCTTTACAGTTTGGAAATGAGGGGGTGAGAAGAAGTCTGATTGGGCTTTGTGACCCTCTGCGATTATATTTAAACAGGATCCTACGGCTTAAAGTGAATCCCGAACCACTACAAACATCTATGGCACTGCCGAGACTCGAACCAGAAACCTGTGGTACCGACAGTCAGAGCGCTAGTCACTCGGCCATCAGGTCCCACATGTGGTAAATTGAAAAATAAAAGTCACGTGAGGAGTTCCTCAACCTGACAACCCCGACGCGCACTCTATTATATCTGCGATCCAGCCAGACAATTGTCCTTGCAGATTTAAAATCCATTCCCTTCTGCAGTCTTCCTTCCTTCCTTTCATTCATGGGTCGTCCCATAAATATTCCCGCCCCCACCACTATTTAAATTCTCTTCTCATTCCTCCAGCCGGACATAATACCGCAAATCCGACGCTCCAATGGCGTCTGCCGCTCTGCCAAATTGAATTGAACCCACCTTTTCCCACACCCTTTCGACAAAGGGACCCCGCTCTAACAGCGCGCAATCTGCTCAACTTCTCCTCCCTCCTTCGAACAAAACCCCTTTTGTCCCCTAATCTGGGAATTGCCCACCCCCTTCTCGCCCCACCCCCGAAAAGCACGAACTTATCTGATTAAGTGTATACACACAAAGATGAATGCTCCAACGGTTGGATTGTGAGGGGTTCCTCGAGATTCTCTGCCTCGCCGAAAAGGTTAAAAGATCGTTTGGCGTTCTTTAATTAAGTGGGAATAATAAATGGAATTCGGAACAAAAAGATTTCTGAACACTCCTCCCCCCCCACTTCGGTTTAGAGAAAGATTTCGATGGATATAACGGATGGATGAAAGGGTTGCGGTTTGTTTAGAACTGCGGCGTGACAAATTGGATGGAAGTTGAAGTGCTTTTTGTTCTAATTCTTCTCTGCGTGTGATGGGTGGTAAACTATGCGGAAAGGAAATGAAATGAAATGAGTCTATGACATTTTTTTTAACTCTGTAAAATAATAACCACCCAAGTAATTGAAATAACTCGAAAAGATGACCTGATTGTAAAAAACAAACAGCATTTGCTTTTACTTAAATCAGGTGTGGCCAACCCAAATGATTTTGCGAACCACTTTGGAAATGCATCTTCAATCCGCATCTACAATTGTATATCTCCCTATTAGACCTTTTTTTTGAACAATTGAAACATAGTGAGTTATTATTATTGTGCTTACTATTATTTTTTCATGTAAGCACAAGTAATATAATAATAATGATACTAAACGCACATTGTAAAGAAATACATAATACTAAAAGGAAATAATATATTATAATATATAAAAATATATAAATATAATATATAAATAATATATAAAAATATATAAATATAATATATAAATAATATATAAAAGGAAATAATATAAGCGAAATGGGTATTTGCACATCGTAATGAGTGTTGCAGGTGAGCGTCCGTTATGTTTGAATGCGTTTTGTGTCTGGTTAATTTCATTTCGAAAACGATTCGCAGATGTAAGTTAAATCAAAAGGGCTAAAAACTTGAACTGAGAGTCTGGTTTGCTCTGCCATCAATAATCAACTGTGCAATCATCAATCTAGGGATGTTCATTGAGTCACTGAGGTCATTAAAGTGAAACATAGAACCTGTTATATTAGATGTTATAAGATGCGCGCATCATGAGTTCACAGAATATAATTTATCCTGTAATTCTGCAAACTCATAACTGTAAACTCATCAATAAAACAGACAATATCTGTACCCTTCTTCCAGCATCCTCAGTTTAAATTTGAACTCATTGTGACGAGTGTTTCTTTTTTACAGCATTTTGAAAGTGGGACTTTAATTATAATCTCCCTGTACTTTAAAAGTACATCCTACCTGAATTTACATATTTCGAACTGGAGAATTATTTAATTTTATTACGTATTGTCTTGTAGCACTTTTGAATACATTTAGAATGGAAATCTAAGACAATAATAATGAAAAACAAATATTTGGAATGGTTAAAGAAACTGAGAAATTCAAAGAAATTCATTATTCAACGGCAGAAATACGTATATCCTACTCAATTAACCAATTATTTTTTAGTCTTTTTTAATTGATAACATGCATAAAAATCTACTCATTATTGTAACTTTATAACTTACATTAATTATGATGATTTCTTAGCTTTTGAGTCATTAGAAAAAAAGATTTTTGGAAACATTTCCCAAAAAATCGTACAGCTAAGAAATAGCGAAGCAATATCCAACTCAGAATTCCTTTTAAATTAAAAACATATCCTTAAAGAACTCTTTTCCTCATACATATTTATCAGAATTTGCAATTTTGATGTTCGGGATTGTGTAAAGGATGCCATGCTTAATTACAAAGTACTGCCGCATCGGGAAATAGTTCCAGCAAAAGTCATTTCTGTTGCCACCCCTTTTAGTTTTGCACCTAATGGGAATATTTTAATGAAAAGTCAAAGTTCGTTGGCAAAGAATGGTTTTAAGAATCATCTGCATTTGCATTTTAGAGTAGTTCAAGTTTATTTACATACGTAAATTTGAAATGGCTCTTTTAGGTAAAGCTTATTTTTTACGAATTGAATCCATTTTTTGGGGAATAGTGATTTCACAATACTTTATTTTTTTACTCTTTAATTTTTTGAATTTTCCATTTTAAGACGTAAACTCTTTGATGAAAAATAGTTTACCTTTTAAAATGCCAGTCGCCATTGAAAATTAATAACCTCTTTTTGCTTTCCAAATTAATTCTTTTTGATTTGTGGCCGTTGGGGAAAAAAAAAAATGTAAATTTTAAACTAAGCATTGCAACACTAAGTGATTTTCAGCGGCCTAATGGCCAATTGCCTAGCTATTTGGCGTTTGGTTGCTCATGCTTCAGGTTCTAATGGTGGGGGTGGCATGGATGCTTGTGAGTAGTTCAGAATCCACATTAAACAGTAGGTCCCGGTCTGTTTAATCATCGTGGGCACAAGATGACCGTAAAGCGACAAACCAAACCCAAACTCAAACCCCATCACTGTCCATTATTTCTCATTAAATATAAATGATACAAAATAAAAATGAAGACGTACTATTTGAAGTTCCATTGTGCTTTAAAATGAGGTGCCAAAAATATATAAAAACAAAAATTCGTCAGAAAGCGTTTAACTTTTGCATTGTTTGATTTAGATTTGAATTGAATCCTAGTTTCATTTTAATTTTAATTTTCTACAACGTGAGCTTCTTCCGTAAAGTGCGCTTCTCCCACACTATGAGGCACTACTCAAAAAGTCTTCTACAGGCTTCAGGATCGAATCCTGGCGGTGGTGAGGAATTCCGAATCCACGTTAAACTTTAGGTCCCAGTCTAATTAACTCAGAGTGTGCGCAAAATGGCCATAGAGCGACAAACCAAAACAAAGTGATTTTTGAGTAAAATTTGCTTGTATTTCTAAAGCTGTGATATTTTTTTATAATCATTTATTTAGAAGAAACAGTTTTTAATATTGTGTCGATTGTTTAGAACCAAGCATGTATAATTTTGTTATTCGCCGTCTATTTATTTATTTATTTGCATTTAAAAAATAAATATGCGTTATAAATAAATGCCTTTTATTTAAATTACTGCACACTTTTAAAAATTTCGCATTATTTTTTTTCTTATTATAAAATAAATGACGAATACTAACATGTATGTAGGATTTCATACAAACATGGCTTTTAAAATAAATCTCTATTCAAGAGGCAGTTCGACCGGTTATGTGTTTATTTATTTATATGTGTAATAAATAAGGAAATAATCTTTTTCACATCATGATTTGAGTAAAGTAGAGAAATTTAGGTTAATTATTTTCTTGTTCTTAATTATTTTTTTTTCCTTTCCTCTTTTTCCTGGCAACTGGCGTACCCATTACGAGTACCCTCGGATAGACCCCTTAACCTCCTCGTCTTAATTGGGGCCTGATGGCCGAGTGGTTAGTGCTCTGGTGCTCGGTACCACAGATTTCGGGTTCGAGTCCCGGCGATACCATTGATGTTTGGGGAATCCAATTTAAATTGTATGTCCCGGTCTGTTTAGCCTAAAGTGTGCACAAGATGACCGTAGAGCGACAAACCAAACCTCATCTTAATTCATACATATAGTATTTACAATTTTAATTGGCTGCTTTGTAAATATGATAAAAAATAAAGTTTTTAAAAATTAAAAAATGGTAGTCGTAAAAATTAAAAAATACTAAAAATAAATAAATGCAAGGTAAAAAAAAAAAAGTTAAAATTAAAGTTAATAAAATTTAAGTTAAAAATTCGGTACAATTAGGGACCACTTGGCGATGCCACAAAACTATTGAATAGGATTTAAAATTCTGATTCCTGAGAGTATGGGATCCGTAATGATGAATCTGTAAATGAAAACATTAGTAATACACACTTAAATAAGATGAATCTCAGAACCAATCTGGTATTTTATTTTTATTCTTTTTTTTTTATTTTTCATTTTTTGATAAAAAAACTTCAAAAGAGGGTAAAAAAGAAAATAACAAAAAGAAAGTGGTAAAAAGAAAAGAAAAGAAAAACTTAACTGTGTCACTGGTCAGCAAAGAGAATTACATCGCACATCGTAGCTGAATCTCGAATGAAGCCTGTCCCTCCTCCATCAAATTGTTTCAAATTTATTGTTGTTGTTGATGTCACTTATCCCACTTGATAGATATCTAATCTAGACCAAGCTCACGAACCCGTATGGACTCATGGTTTTAAGGGAAGAAAGCAACTTCTGTTGGGATGGAGCACCGTAGGTAAAAATCTGACATTGGCTCCATGACGCTCTTACAGTCATAGGAGACCGTGAACTACGGATTAAAGTGGATTCTGAACCACTGTGAATATAAATGACACCACCAGGACTCGAACCCGAAACCTGTGGCACCAGGCGTCAGAGCACTAGCCACCTGGTCATTCAGGCCCTCAAATTTAGTGTACCCTAGATATACGCTCATATTGTATACACCCGCTTAAATTATACGGACAATACTTGATTTGGACGTATTTCAGCAATCCTTATAAATACATCCAAAACAACTGCCCTAAACAAAAAAAAGATGTCCCCCCCAAAAAAAAAAAAAGAGCTGTCCTAAAACCTTCACCTTCTCCCATAAACCCCGAAGGTCTCCAAATAGCCACGCCCCCAAATACTCTTCCCTCTCAGATCCCTAGTTCTGAGAAAAAGAAATGTGCGTCCATCTCCGAATCTCTCTCTTTCCACTATCCGGGGCTCCTCCCGAGACGACGTGCATGAGGTCTACGTCACGAGCCCAATGGAGCGACCGGACACGGTCCAGGAGATCCGGCCGATTCGGTCCGGTAAATGAACGCAGCTCTCTTCTTTTTGCGCCGCACCGCTGTACTGCGAGAGACATTATTTTGTGTGCGGAGGAAAAGATTCTTTCTGGACCTTTTCGCTTTTGCTGTGGTGCTGGAGTTAAAGGTCAGTTGGACACCGAGTTCAGATTTTATGTGTTTAAGGCAGGAACCATAGCCCGCGGGTCACATGGCCGGCAGGGATTATTGAATTACATTAGTATAATTTAAATATTACACCTAAATATAGGTTTATATATAAATTATTAGTTTGAAGATTTGGTTTGGTTTGGCTTGTCCCTCTACGGTCATCTTGTGGGCACGAGGGCTAGGCAGACCGGGACATACAGTTTAAAGTGGATTCTGAACCACTAACAAACATGCATGGCACCAAAATCCACTCACCAACATCCATGCAAATTTCTTTTTAGAGCGTCTTTATGCGTAATACTTATTTAAATTTCTTTCACGAGCTAATAATTGCATAACGTAAAAATTTTCTAAAAGTTAGTATGACGATAATAAAGACAATTTTTATTTCAAAGTAAAAATGAGATTTTTCAGGAAAAGAGCATCTTTTGGAATTCTATAGTTTTTACGATTGCCGTTATGCATTATTAAATTTAAAATTTTATGTTTAGCCTGTATATAACACCAGCCCCACTTATTTTTGATTATTTACAGAAAAAAATATAATAAATAATTATAATAAATTTATTTTATACTACTTTTTTTAATATATAGTTATTTTGTATGATTTACTTGCATAAGTAAATTATGCAAAATAATAATTAGATGTTTTTTTTTTTATAATGAAAGCACAATAGCCGACATATAAAATGAAATTGAGCATTTTAACTGCAATGAATGGCACAAGATTTGTCCTAAAAACTTAGCGTACATTGTATCAGTGTGAACAGAACCCTAGAAGTGAGTCAATTGTCTCGTCCCCTCCAACCAGAGTAGATTTTACCCGCCCATCAAAGAGATTTTCCGCGGACGGTATTTTCGACACGCTGTCACTAATGTGGTTAGTTTCTCGCAGTCAGATAGAGACGCGCAAGGCGAGAGCGACTCTCTCGTCTCATTCTCCCCTTCTGGACGTGGCTATTCCACTGTCTAAGATTGACAGAAGATTTTGCGTCCAATGATCATTCGCTTGATTCCGGTCCTCATCTATTCGCCCGTCATCGTGACTCTTCAGAATAGCGATGTCTCGTAATTCAGCTATCTCTACATTATGAGGCCTGTTTGCCGATTATCTAGTGCTCCGGCTTTCATTCCCACAGGTTACGGGTTTGAGGTCCGGGGGGTGCCATGGATGTTTGTAGTGGTTCGTAATCCACTTTAAGCCATAGGTCCCGGTCTCCTATGACCGTAGAGCGTCACAGAACCCATTTAAGTTCTTCTCACCCACATCCTTCCCAAACTGTAAAGGGGCGACTCAGATCTTGGCACAGTGATGGGTTGTGGTGTGGTAGTATCTTCACATTACACCACGCACTTTCCATTCTAACGCTTCGAAAGTGAATGCCTGTTCGATGATGTTAAACGAATCTTTCTCATTTGAAGATGGCACTTTGGTGCGGCATTTTTACCTATATTGCTGAGTTTTTTTTTTTTTTATCAAAATGTATCCATTGAGCGCCCCTATCTTCGCAATATTTCTGATTTTTCTTCACTTTTAGACAAACATTTGAATTGAATATATTCGTACCTCGTACGAGCCCTGATGACCGAGTGGCTAGCGTTCTGGCATTATGACCCGTACAGCGTTGCGTAGTGTTACTCGCGTGCTAAGCCTATCGTCAAACTGCATGTGCCCCCTGGTAGTGCTAAGTGAGTAACGTCGGTGCAGGCCATATGGCAAAAAGATCACAGTATTTGCCAGCTGCATTAGAAATATATATATTTTCAACGTTAGATTTTGGGTGTAGTGTTACTCGCGCCTGCAGCCTATCTCCTAGCTGCACGCACCTCTTGGGTAGACCTCAATGAGTAACATCAGTGCAGTCCTTGTTTATGGTATAAAGATGAACTGTCTCTGTATTGCCAGCTGCATTACAACTACAAACAACGTATCTCGTACGATGATGATGATCGCATCGCATTTATCCCACGTGCGATGAAAGACGTTAAAGGATATCATTAAACCAATCAGATGTCCCGAATCGCAGATTGGAAAGCTGGCATTAGTTCGGGGTGACATTTAATTATGCGTAGCGGCAGCACTGTCATCCACCCACATTAGCATCATGGGCTAATCTTCCATTAGAATGAGCTTTGGGAATGACAGGCCAAAATCGGTACGATTCCGCTAGAGATGGGGTTTGCGTTTGAATCTTTATGGAATTCACAAGAACTAAACTTCAGACAGAAATATTGAAATATAGATAACTGGAATGCATCCCCTGTTGTGTTTCCTTAAAATCAATATTTTCATGTCCAACAGCTTGCTTGCGTTATGTGAAGAGAAAAAGATATATATCAGCCGCAATTAGAAAAAGGAAAAAAATTTGTGGGCCTCAAAACTGTCTTTAACAGCAATTTTAAAAAAATAATTTCGTACATCGCAATAAAAAAATCTATCGCCAAAGTTACATTTGTAAAAAGAAAACACTTTTAAGTCGCAATTGAAATATGCAGGGTGATGATAATTGGTTAATTTAGAAGGATATACGTATTTTTGCCATTGAATATGTATTTCTTTGAATTTCTCCTTTTCTTTAATCACTCCAATTATTATTTTTTTCATTATTATTATCTTAAAATTCCCTTCCTAAATCTATTCAAAAGGACTACAAGACAATACGTAATAAAATTAAATAATTCTCCAGTTTGGATCATGTAAATTCATGTAGGATTCACTTTTTAAAAGTACAAGGTGATTATAATTAAAGTCCTATTTTCAAAATGCTGTAAAAAAAGAGCCACTCTTCACAATAAGTTCACATTTGAACTGAAGATACATGAAGAAGGTTGAAACGATATGGCATCCAAAAAAAAGTACCATCGATTTTTCCCAACCAATTTGGTATGGCCTTACCACTCACAGTGTCACAACTGTTGAATGACTTGGAAATCATTTTTCCGTCAAAAGCTAAACAATCGAGCACATTGAACACAACAGTGGGTTTCATGTGCAATTCATGCCAAATACTCTGTCATTTCGATTCAAAATATCACTGGCAGCAGAATTCGCTTTCTTTAGGCCGCTTACAGTGAGATCTATTCATACACTTTGGAACTTTGATGCCTTACCGTTTCCAATCCACTATAAGTATCTCCAGTTCAAATTTGAACTCGTTGGACGAGTAGTTCTTTGGGCACAATAGTATATAAGGGATAACATGCAAGGTACGTAGCTAGATAATTGGTATTCACATAAAAATAGTAGAAGGTAAAAATATTATTCGCCGTAGTATATATAAATTATTTCCCTCAAGTTAACTAAATATTACTTGTCATGATTTGTTTTTAACAAAATACTGAATTTTTGCAAACGAATTAAGGAATATTCAATCCAGTAACCTGGTATCCACTCTAATTTCAAAATATTCTACAACCAAAAGAAGCATCCATTCAAAAGATTTCAAAAACCAAAATTCAACCCTTCAGAACATAAAAGCACAGATAAATAAAGAGATTAAAATTCTAAACGAAATGGAACTTTCTGTTTACATAATGCACAAGTTAATTTATTTTTGCTGAAATAAAAGTGCGACTCAATATTTTAAATGGTTGCCTTCTCCAAGTACAACATAGGTTTGAGAATTAAAGATCGATTCTTTTTAATAAGTTTAGAGATTTTTCTTAACGCTTTTAAAAATATCTCTTGACTATTCGAGATGTTTTACGAGGTGAAACGAAACTATTCGTCCGCCATTTTTTTAAACAAAAAGTGCAGCATTAGCCATTTTTTTGCTTTTTAATTTTCATTCTTTTATTTCTTTTTTTTTTTTTCTATAAAAGAAAAAAAAAAAAAGAATGAATGGGAGGAAAAAATCGCTGTTGCATTTAGCGTGAGATGTTTTTTTCATTTTGACAAAAAAAAAAAAAAAGAAGAGAAAAGCAAAGATAGAAGATTTTGCACTTTGGAATAAATGAGAAGCATTTTTCCGAGCTAGAGAAAAGATAAATAAAATTTGAAAGCGAAACTATCGAATGTCGCTTTTTTTTTCTTCTTTTAAAAACAAACGTTTCCTACGGGATACTTATCATACCTTAATAAATATTTAATGCACTTTTCTTTCAAAGAAAATTGTTTAAAACATATTCCAAACATACTTTGCCATTTGAATAAATAAAAAGATCGTAGATGGTTTCATAAAAGGTGATACATTTTGTAATTTCTTTTTCTTTTTGGAGAAACAAACGTCTTTTTCACTGCTGTTTTCATATAATTATGCTTATAAATGCCATTTTTATTTTGTTTAGAAGACATTTTAAAGCACAGATTTGCTAGCGTCTCACACCTCTTACAGTATGTGGGCCGCACAAAATATATATATATATATATAATAAAATGAAATAAAATATAAAATAAATAAAAGATTACTTGCATGATATTATATTGCTTTTTAATAAATGTTTATGTATTTTGTTTAATTTTTATAGTGAGCGACTCGATTGTTGATTTTATATCTATTATCTTATTCTTCGATTTCGATTTATTGATTATTTTAAAGAATTATCGATTATACATATATATATATATATATATATATATATATATATATATATATATATATATATATATATATACCGGGTGATTATAATTAAAGTTCCACTTTCAAAATGCTGTAAAAAGAACCATTTTTCATAATGAGTTCAAATTTGAATTGAAGATACTTGAAGAAGGGGGAAACGGTATGGCATCAAAAAAAGTTTCAAAAAAGTTCACCGATTTTTCCCATTCCAATTTGATACGACGTTGTCGTGGTGAATGAACTTTCCACTCACAGTGTCACAATTGTTTGAATGGCTTGGAAGTCATTTTTTCCGTCAAAAAACCGAAACAATCAAGCACATTAAACACTACAGTTGGTTTCATGTGCAACTCCTGCCAAATACATGGTCATTTCGATTCCAAAATATCACTGGCAGCCGAATTCACTTTCTGTATGCCGCATGCCGCATGCCGCGCCGTCTATTAATACACTTTGGGACCGTACCGTTTTCCCCTTCTTCAAGTATCTTCAGTTCAAATTTGAACATATTGTGACGAGGGTTTCTTTTTTTACAGCATTTTGAAAGGGGGATTTAAATTATAATCACCCTGTATATATATATATATAGTCCTATTCTTTCATTTCTATCATCAATTATTTTAACGATTTATCAATTTTAAATCTATTAACCTATTTTTCGATTTTGAGTCTAAAAATGTTTGTCCACAAATAAATGTTAATAAAAACATGTTTTTGCTTTTTAATGTGTGATTTATCAACAGCCACATTCCACTTTTCAAAAGCAAGTTAAAGGAAACACATTTTTAGTATCAAATATCGTAGAAATAAAAAAAAATATAGCCTAGCCATAAATAGATATAGCCTAGATAGCCTAGCCATAAATAGATATATCCTAGCTGGCCTAGCCATAAATAGATATATCCTAGATAGCCTAGCCATAAATAGATATATCCTTGATAGCCTAGCACGCTATTAACAGATAAACTAATTCAAGATTCCCAATAAATTTTAAAAAGGGATTAAATTTTTTTTTCTATTATTTAATTGTTTGTTTATTTGTTTAATTTTTTTTAAGCTAAGCGAAAGCAGATTCCCTGCCACATGCTTTAATTGTTTGTCAAAAACTGAAAATTTATCAAAAAATTATTCATTGTGTTATTTTTTAAATTAAAATTGATAAATGATAAAAGAAGATGAAAAAGAAAAAAAATTCATGCCGGTTGACAAACAACTATTTTATCTTTATTGCTATTTTTCATCACTTTTTAATTTATCGCTATCACTATTTTAAGGATATCTGCTAAGTAACTGTTAAATTACAATGTCGAGTATTGCAGTAAGCTTCCACTTAAATGTTATGTGTATGTATTTTATACAGGATGCATATCTATTTTTCATTTATCTGTAATAATGTTTTTAACTTTGGTTTTCATCATGTGAAGAAAAAAACTTATCAATATATATATCAAACTTATCAATATCAATATATTATTATACTATACTGCTACTAAACCACACCCCAGTACTGTGCCTAGAGCTGAGTTGTCCCTGTACAGTTTGGGAATGATGTGGGTGAGAAGTCTGATTGGGCTCTGTGACGACCTACGGCAGGGTGACCAACCCAAAGGGTCTTGAGGGCCCTTTTTGTAAATGCGTCCTAACTCCGAGGACCGCATAAAAAATTATATATCTCCCTATTAGATTTAGAACCACCATAGACATTCTTTTGGAGTGAAAAATGGAAACACAATGAGTTATTATTTTTGTGTTTACTATTCTTCTTACCTGTAAACACAGATAGTATAATAATAATAACGCACATTGTAAAGGAATATATAACGCTCAAAATGAAATATAAAATATATATAACGAAATAAAAAGAAATGAAACCATTCAAAACTGCAGTGCGATATATGTTTCTCCACTCTTTCACTTGCAAATCGATGCGCGTGCATCATGAGCACGCCAGATTATAATTAATAAAGCAGATAATATCTGTCATATATTCACATGAATATTATTTTATTATTATCATGAATTTCATTTTTCTCGTCATTTCGGCAGTTCATTTTTAAATACAGGGATGCACAGGGATGTTTTTTCACCACCGTGGCCATTATAAAATAAATATATTTTGTAAAACCGTAATAAATGTCACAGGCCGGACAGATGTTCGAGGCTTGCCGTGGATTGGACATCCTTGCTCTATGATCCTGTGCGACCGAGACCTACGGTTTAAAGTGGATTCCGAATCACTACAAACATTCATGGCACCGTCGGTATTCGAACCCGAAACCTGCGGTATCGAGCGCCAGACACTCGGCCATCAGGTCCCTAATAAATCTATAAAATGTGTTTTTGAATGCAATGACAGCCATCAGTGATAAGCTTTTTAGTCAATAATCTGTGTCTACTGTAATTTAAATTTATACAGCCATTTAGCTGTAGCTATGTTTGTGGAATTTAAAGTAAGTGAAACATTTTTATATATCCTAGCATTCAAAGCATGTGTGTTTAGTAAAAAAGGATGAAATAATATATTCTCAATTATGTATACAATTAAGTATTTGTAAATAATAACTATACAATTATGTATATAATACAATATTCTCAATTAAGTATACAATTTAGCACATGCAAATTAGTTTAAATAGAAAAAAATTTGGAAAAGGCTAAAAAGAACAAAAACAATTTACAACATTATTGTAAGTATAAAAGTAAATAAGGATTTCCTTTCATTATTAGACTTTGTGAACAAATATTTTTTATCTATTATTTTAAAGCAGCAGCAATTTTTTTTAAATTGTTTTCTACATAAAGACTTTAAAAAGTGAAAAGAAATTCGATTAAATAATCTTCATAATATTAACCTTTTCCTGTAATTCATAAATAAATCAGAATTCGTTATGAACTGCATTAAAACTGTAAGTAACTTTTTTTATTTTGTTATGTATTTCTAAAAGACATTATATATGATGCAATTATTTCTCAATTTCAAAATATTTTAATAATTTCAAACTTTAGTGTTATATTTAAATACTAATTTGATAGGCTATCCAATTTAAAGCAATAAAATATTTCATTTTCAACTTCAATTCACTCATGATAGGACTTAATGACTTAATACAGAAAATGATGTAAATTGAAGATGACTTAATACAGAAAATGATATAAATTAAAGATGACTTAATACAGAATGCGATATAAATTGAAGATGACTAAATACAGAAAATGATGTAAATTGAAGATGACTTAATATAGAAAATTATATAAATTAAAGATGACTTAATACAGAAAAAGATATAAACTGAAGAGGACTTAATACAGAAAATAATATAAATTGAAGATGACTTAATACATATAAAAAAAAAATAACTACCCATAAACACTTAGATTTAAAAATGCACTCATTAAAATCGATCTTAAGCCTAATTGTATGAACACATGGGAACTATGAGTTAAAATATAAATATGAGTTAAATAATTAAGTACATATGAATTAAAATGTAACATTTTTAGTGTGCTAAATTATTTAAGTATTTTTTTTTTAAATATCCAAACTCATAACAATTTAAACAAACGATATGTTTTCTAATAAAAATAAAAAAATTAAAACTTAACTAAATATAATACAAAATCTAGTTTGAACAATAAAAAAAAAAAAATCAAATTTAAATATGCGATGTTATTTTAATCTTAGTGTGTTAAAAAATCTTTTTAGGTATTTTATTCTTATTTATTTCTGTGCCCATTAACATCTGCTAATATTTAGAAAACGTCACTGGTAAAAATACAATCTGATTTTTACAGATAGGTAACGACCATTGGTATAACGTGACTGAAAGAGTATTGATTTTTAATCGATAACATTTTTATAATTTTTAATTTTTTAATCATAATGTTTATGATTATAAAAATCACAATTATTTGAGTCATTTTTCAATAACAATGATTTTAAACAGACAAATATGATAATGATTCGAAATAAATTCTTTAATTATATTTGCTTGAATGGTAGATATAAAAATTTATGTTAAAACGATTTTTAGATAACGAAATTTTTAGATAGTATTTATTTAAACAAATAAATAAAGGTATATTTTAGGTATTCTTATTTATTTCTGTGCCTATTCATATCTGCTAATCTTTATAAAACGTCAGTGGTAAAAGTATAACCTGGTTTTTACAGATACCTAACGACCCTTAGCACAATATGATTGAAAGCATAATGATATTTAATCTATAACATTTTTATAATCATAATGTTTAACATCATTATGATTATAAAAATCATCATTTTATCATTTTCAATAATAATAATTTTAAACAGACAAATATGATAACGATTCATCATAATGTTTAACATAGTTATGATTATAAAAACCAAAAATCAATTTTTCAATAACAATGATGTTAAACAGACAAATCTGATAATGATTCATCATAGTGTTTAACATCATTATGAATATAAAAATCATAATCATTTTTCAATAACAATGTTTTTAAACGGACATATCTGATAACGATTCATCATAATGTTTATCGTCATTATGATTATAAAAATCATAATCATTTTTAAATAACAATAATTTTAAACGGATAAAACTGATAATGATTCGAAATCAATTATTTAATTATATTTGCTGTAAATGGCAGAAATAAAAACTTATGTTAAAACAAATAAATGCATGCAATACATAAATAATAATCAAATACAGTTATATAAAGTGTTTACAGAAATATTTTTCTGATTTTTTTCAACTACTTGAAAATATTATTAGATATTTGAAAGTATTTCAATTTTTCACACTCGCTAATATAAAAATAAATCGTTAAATAAAAAAAAACACAAACAACGTTTTACAATCTAACGACCGCCATTACTTGATTACAAAAAGTCCTTATAAAATGTTGTCTATTAGCGCATCTCTATAAAGATTCTTTCAACCAGTAATTGTTGATCCATAAATATTTCCGTCCATTAATTTTTTCTTTTATTGTTTAAATCATGCATTCTTCTTTAATCTCCAATAAGGCAGTGCAATTTTTTTTTTTTAATTCGTCATTTGCCGTAAACAAAAGTAAAGAAAAGGCTTTCATTTTATTTTTTATAAAAAAATATCTCATTTTCAAAAAATATACATCGAACATTTTTTGTGAAATTGGAATTGAATTCATCATGGTTTCTATAGTAACGAACCCATGAACATATTTAATGGGTGTTCATTTAGAATTGTTGAGAATTCGACATAATATAAAAATCTTTCTTTCTGTAGAGCTTTTATTTTAAAACTGGAGGAATTAGAATGAAATAAACTTTTCAAGATTTGTTTTCACTAACGTGTCGTGTCGTATTTCCAAATTAAAATTTCTAATTTCGTCATTGCGATCATTTAAAAAAACACCTTCATTGTTTTACTGTTTTACAATCTAACGACTGCCATTGCTTAATTTCAAAGTCCTTTTAGAAAGTTAAATATGAGAGTTTCTCTATAAATATTCTTTCAACAAAGAAAGGTATTGTCCATCCTTAAAATATTTCTGTAATATATTTTTTTTTTTCATATACTGTTTAAGTCATGCATTCTTCTTTAATTTCCAATAAGGCAGTAAAAAAAATGTTTAATTCGTCAATTGCCATAACAAGATTAAAAGAAAAGGCTTTCATTTTATTTTATAAACAAATATATTTATCAAAAAAAAAAAAATCGAACACATTTTGCGAAATTCGAATTGAATTCATTAAGTTTTCTATAATAATGAACCTGCCATGTCTATGAACATACTTGATGAGCATTTAGAATTGTTGGAAATTCAACAGAATATAAAAATCTGTTGAATCTGAATCTGAATGTAAAACAGAATACAGAATAAATCTTTTATTTTAAAACTGAAAGAAAGATTTCCCATTTTAAGGACATAAACTTTTCAAGATTTGCTGTCACTAACGTATCGTGTGCCTATTTCTAAATTAAAATCTCAATTTCGCCCTCGCTGTTATTTTTATGCCAATTAGTTCATCCCTTAATGAAGTAATTTATTTTGTGAATTAAAAACTTTCACTCATTAAAAGGCCTCAATTCAGTGGAAGATGTTTCACTCGCTAGGGGATTTCGACCCTGTTTTATAATTCTATTTAATTTACTGTGATAGATTTTCATGCTATTAAATATTCATTACATCGCGAAAATGCAGTTGCTGTAATACCCAATAAGTTCATCACTATCAGACATTTTAGGAGCCATCAGAAATTCGCAATGAATGACTTAGAATTCTTTATGAAGATTATTGATCCTGTTCAACTAAACATCCAGAGCAGTCACTCCATAATTGCACGCATTTACAAAGTGGGAAATGGATGTTTTGTATGAATAATAATAACTCAATTGTTTTTTTTTTAACTTTTAAGTCTTTTCTAGCTATTGAAATGCTTTATTGAAGTTGTAAATAATTAAGATAAATTGCATCAATAAAATATCATAAAATCGATAATAATTTTAACCAAAAATTACTTTCAAGTTCATAAAATTGCAAACATAATAAAAAAATATCTGAATAATCGATCCAATCCACTGCTTAACTGCATATAATCAATTGTACTATTAAGATAATAATAATTTGTAATACATAATATAAAACAAAATATTTGTAATAAAGATATACGAATGAAAATTTCGGAGTAGTTCCATAATATCTTACAAAATATAAACTTCAAATTTTAAAAGGAATACAATATAAAAATATTACATTAAAATGCAAACTATAATAAAATACGATAATTATTCCTGTTTGCTAAGAATATTTCTTTCATATATATAAACTCTCTATCTAATAGTGACTAAATTAAAGAATAGAATCGCACAAAATAGTAATATAGTAGTAGTAGTATAAGTATAGTATTAGTAATATAAGTAATATAGTAATATAATAGTAGTTATTTTCCCAGTAAAATATTTTACACACTTCTCAAATCGTTCAACTTTATTACATTTTTTAAACCCAGACATATTCCGATTAAAAATTGAATTAAATTTACCGGGAATTTTGGACAAATAAATAAAACTTTTTTAAGCCACTCCATTGACTCAAATTGTTAAGCGGATCTCCAACCCAATATCAAAACAGAAATTCCAATTTTAAACCCAACTTCGAGCAATTATTTTTTTCTCAAAGAAGGACACATTTTTTTCGAAAATATTCTATTCGAACGAGTTGATATTTAAACCCCATTTGGGACGAACCCCATATGGGAGCATCCCCAAAAAACTTCCTCAAACCACAATTTCCAACTTGACCAGAACTCCCCCATGGGATGGATGTCCAGGGGGTGAACAGGGGGTTGGCACCACCCAACGATCTTTGCAATGAGGTATTTGGAAGAAGAAGAGTTGAAGGCATACTCACTGCTGTCTGTCCGCGGATTAATCTTCTTTTTGCCATGTTTGGCGGCATCTTTGATGGGGGTGGTCGAACGACAGTGTGTTCCGAAGCGGCCGTCCGCTTGCCGGGTTCACCTTGAAGCGCCGGGGCTTGTACCGCACATTGGATGGGTGCGCCCTCTTGTGAGTGGTGCGTCCGTTTCACCCCCTTTCGGAATTTCTTTTTTTAATTAGAAAGGTTCTATTGTTACTTATTTAATATTATCTTTTGGAATGAAAATGATTAGGTATTCTATTTAAAGGTATTAAGAAGGAACACATCACAATCCCAAACGATTTTTGAACAGCGGTTCAAATAAAGGAAAATCGTCTTCTGAAAAAGATTTTTTTTTTTTTAATGAGAAGGGTACTGTTGTTATTAACTAATATGGTTCGGTTTGAAAATTATTAGGTAATCCATCTAAAGGTGAAGAGAGAACAAATCACAATCCCAAACGATTTTTGAACAGCGATTGAAAAGAAGGAAAATCGTCTTCTAAAAACGATTTTTTTTTTTTTTTTTTAAATGAGAGGGGTACTGTTGTTATTTAATAACCTCGTTTAGTTTGAAAATGACTAGGTATTCTATTTAAAGGTATTAAGAATGGACAAATCAAAATCCCAAACGATTTTTGAGCAGGGGTTGAAATGAAGGAAAATCGTCTTCTGGAAAAGATTTTTTTTTTCTTTTTAATGAGAGGCGTAATGTTATTTAATAATATCGTTTGGAATGAAATTTATTAGGTATTCTATTTAAAGGAATTAAGATAGAACAAATTACAATACCAAACGATTTTTCAACAGCTCTTGAAATGAAGGAAAATCATCTTTTGAAAAAGATTTTTTTTTAATGAGACAGGGGCTGTTGTTATTTAATAATATCGTTTGAAATGAAAATAATTAGGTATTTGATCTAAAGGTATTAAGAGGGAACAAATCCCAAACGATTTTTGAACAGGAGTTAAAATGAAGGAAAATCGCCTTTTGAAAAAGATTTTTTTTTTTTTTTTTAATGAGAAGGGGTACTTTTGTTATTTAATAATATCGTTTAGAATGAAAATTATTAGGTATTCCATCTAAAGGAATTAAGAGAGGACAAATTAAAACCCCAAACGATTTTTGAACAGCTGGTTGAAATGAAGGAAAATCGTCTTGTGAAAAAGATTTTTTTTTTTTTTTAATGAGAGGGGTACTGTTGCCATTTAACAATATTGCTTGGTTTGAAAATTATTAGATATTCCATCTAAAGGTACTAAGAAAAATCCCAAACGATTTTTGAATAACGGTAGAAATGAAGGAAAATCGTCTTCTGAAAAATATATTTTTTTCTAATGAGAGGGGTACTATTGTTATTTAATAATACGTTTGGAATGAAAATTATTACAAAAATTTAAATACAGTTTATCAGATTAAATTCCATCTAAAAATATTAATAAAGAACAAATCATAATTCCAAACGATTTATGGATAACTATTTATAGATTTCCAAACGATGTATGGATATTTATGGTTGAATAAAAGAAAATCGTTTGTTGAGAATGATTTAAGAAATGGGGGGTTGTGCTGTTAGTTTATTATTTTTATATTTATTTATTTATATATTTATATTTTTAATTTATTATTTTTATTTTTACTTGTGAATTTTTTATTTATTTATTATTACTATTTATTTTTTTGAGAAAACTGGAATAGCGTGAGTGTTATAAAAATAGTTATTGATGACAAACCAAACGATTTTGGCATGAGGAAGGCGGGACAGGCGAAGAAAATGTGTCTTTTGAATACAATTTTTTAAAAAATTTACTTAAATTGTGTAAAGGATTGTGCTGTTAGTTTGTTATCATTATTATTATTATTGTTTTATTTAGTTATTTTATTATTATTATTATAATTATTATGAGAAAACTGGTGTAGCGGGAGTATTATAAAAGTAGTTTATTTGTCAAAGTGATGACAAAGCAAACGATTTTAGTATAAAGAAGGTGGGGGGGGGACGAAGAAAATGTGTCCTCTGAATGCAATTTAAAAAAAACCATTATTTTGATTTGATCATCGTCTGAATAAATAGGATTTAATAATCGTGTAGGTCTGATGAAATAATTCTATCATTTTAAAAGATGAACACTTTTTTTAAATAAGGTTTTTGTGAATTCTATTCTATTTTATTATATTTAATAATTGTGTTGAAAAAGTGTTTCAAAGTAATAGACCATGGGTTTAAAAACATGACTGAAAATTTGAACAAGAAGAAAGACATTTATTTCAATTGAAAGTAAAAGAATTTTTTTGTTTAATTTTTCTAATTGAAAAATATTATACAATTACAGTATTTCCAAGGGGCCTGATGGTCGAGTGGCTAGCGCTCTGGCGCTCGGTACCACAGGTATCGGGATCGAATCCCGGCTATGGGTGTTTGTAGTGGTTCGGAATCCACTCTAAACCGTAGGTCCCGGTCCTAATAGGATCGTAGAGCGTTGCGGGGGCATTGTTGTTGCTCCGCGTCCGTGGCTTATCTTCAAGTTACACGCGCCCCCTGGGAAATGCAAAGTGAGTAACGTCGGTGCAGCCCTTATGGCGATAAAAGATCGCGGTTTATTTGTCAGCTGCATTAAGAAAAAAAAAAAAAAACAATATTTACAATATAAACAGTTAAAATGTTTGTGCATTTTTAACCGGTTGTGAATTTTAGCAGCAAGAAGTATTGTCAAAGGTCGTTTTTAAAAGGAAATTCATATTCAAGCAATTGAAAAGATATATATATATTTTTTTTTAATTTTAACACTAATCCAAGTAACCAGGATTGGTTTGGTTTAGTTTGGTTTGTCGTTTTGAGGTCATTTTGCGCACATTGGACTAACTAGACCGGGATCTACAGTTTAACATGATATCCGAACAACTCACAAACATCCATGCCCTCGCCAGGATTCGAACCTGAAGCTTGTGATACCAAAAGCCAGACGGGTAGCCAATTGGCAAATTGGCCACAAGTAAGTATAGGAAGAGAAGGTCTCGGGAACAAATATACTCATTGCAACTTAACCGTCAGCCGTACAGAAAAATTATCTGACATCTTTATTTCTCTTTATCACAAAATTAAAAATAAATACTATACTACAATAAAAACAAGGAGTGCGGCCTGATGGCGAATTGCCCTCTGGCCTTTGGTACTACAGGCTTCAGATTCGAAACCTGGCCGGGGCATGATGAGCATGGATGTTTTTAAGTGGTTCGGAATCTATGTTAAACAGTAGGTACCTATCTAGTTAGTCTGGCCAACCCGCAGCCCGCCTTGCACATTTTTTCTGGCCCATGAGATGTATCACACTTTTACAAAATATATTTTCCTTATAATGCCCAAAGGAGTGAAAAACCAATGTATTAAAAATACATTATGTGTGCATCCATATATTCAAAATTAAGCTTTGATTTTTAAATAATATTCTTGCTACTGTATGACAGATATTGCCTGAGTTTATTTATAAGTTTAGAATTATGAGTTCGCTAAATAATTAAAGGATCTTCTGCGAACTCACGATGCGCGCGCATCGAGTTGCAAAGCTAAGTGAAAGAGTGGAGAAATAGATATTGCACTAGCAAAATAAATGTTTTTTAACGATTTCATTTTATTTATTTCATTTATATTTATACATTTTCATTTTAATTTCATTTTGAGTGTTCTATATTTCTCTCAATGTGCGTTCAGTATCATTATTATTACATTATCTATGTTTACATGTAAGAATAACAGTAAACACAAAAATAACAATATGTTAAATAATAATATATATATGAAAAATAATAAATATAATAAATAATAAATATAATAAATAATAAATATAATAAAATAATAAATATAATAAAATAATAAATATAAATATGAAACATAAAATAATTATGTTTACATTTTTCACTCAAAAAATCCTCCAATCTCCATTTAAATGATACCAACAAATATTTGCCAAATAAAGAAAAATAAAATAACGTCTCGTAATAAAAATACTCCACTTTTATTATTGTCAAACAAATGTCATGATATTTTGAGAATTTTTCATTCATGGAGAATATTTGCTGTTGACAAAGACGAAATAAAAAAGCACGTATTTCGCTTGACGCAAATAAAATCGGAGAAATCGCTGATTTGTTTCATAAATGTTTATTTTCTTTGCTGCAGGAAAAAAAGGATTTTTTTTTCTCTATTTTATGTTATTTTCTGCAAGATGTATTCGATTACGAATGAAAGATTAAAAAGTATTAAAAAGTCATTCATTTATCTCAATAAGTTGGGAAATAATACAAAATATAGTTCTCTCTTTTTTTTACACTTTTCTTTTTGTATTTCGATTCCTACTATTAGTTCACACTCTCCCTATGTACATCTTGTTCACATTTTCAATCGTTCATGAAACACTTTTCATTCATTCACTCGAGTTCAAATACATTTTTTGAAACTTGACACGTGATGTTGATACAGTTTTTCAAATATTAATTAATTCATTAAATTTAATTGATTCATTCTAGTTTTTTTTAGATTTAGGTTGCATGTATCTAATAATAGATGGCGCCAGATGTAAGAGGAAAATTTCAAACTTTAGTTGTAAAGGACTTTTCTGCAAATTAGTGAAAAAAAGTAGGAATTGACTGAAATTTTTTTATATTACTTGTTTCTAAAATGAAATGGACCCAACGCAAAACAAGCTCAAACATAACGGACGCAACCCCCATTACGATGTGCCAATACCCAAATGGAGATCGATTTCCAAAATCTAAGTGAAAGAGTGGAGAAACGCATATCGCACTCATAAATAAATATTTTTTGATGATTTCATTTTTTTTTTTATTTCGTTTATATATATTTTTATATTTCTTTTCTAGTGTTATATATTTCTTTAAAATGTGCGTTCAGTATCATTGTTATTATATTATCTATGTTTACATGTAAGACTAATAGTAAACACGAAAATAATAACTCATTGTTTAAGTTTTCACTCCCAAAAAATGTCTGTAGTGTGTCTGAATCTAATAGAGGGATATATAATTGTATATGCGGCCCGCAGAGTTGGGATGCATTTCCAAAGTGGCCCGCAAGATCATTTGGGTCGGCCACCTCTGTGCTAAACTTTAAATTGATTGAAGTGAAATATGATAAGATATCATATGATGCAATTAGGTAAGTGAATTAAATCTCCATTAGGAATAAATTGCCAAAATAAATCACCTTTCAAATGCTACAGATAAATATTTGCCCAAATAAAGAAAAATAAAAAAAAAAAAACATCTCGTAATAAAAATATTCCGCTTTTATTATTGTCAAACAAATGTTATGATTCTTCGAGCTTTCTGATTCTTGGAGAATGTTTGCTGTTGACAAAGACAAAAATAGCATTGACGAAATAAAAGCACGCGTATCGCTTGACGCAAATAAAATCGGAGAAATCGCTAATTTGTTTCATAAAGATTTATTTTCTTTGCTGCAAGAAAACGGATTTTTTTCTCTATTTTATGTTATTTTCTGCAAGATGAATTCGATTATGAATGAAAGATTAAAAAGTATTAAAAGAGTCATCCATTTATTTCAATGATTTTAGAAGTAATACAAAAAGTAGTTCTCTCTTTTTTACGCTCATCTTTTATTATTCAATTCCTTCTATTAGCTCACACTCTCCCTCTATATATCTTGTTCAAATTTTCAATCGTTCATAAAATAAATTTTATTCATACACTCGAGTTCAAATACTTTTTTTTAACATGTAGTGGATGACACTGGATGTGAATACAGTTTTTCAAATATTGATTCAGTAATTAAATTTAATTAATTATTTATATTTTTTTTTTTTTTAGATTTAAGTTGCATATAGGTTTTTTTTTTTAGATTATGTTTAATGAATATAAGTTCCGATAGGTGGCGCCAGATAAACATAAAAAAAATGAATGAAAATTATTTATGAAGGACTTTTCTGCAACAGAGTGAAAAAAAGTAGGAATTGACTTTTTTTTATATTACTTGTTCTTTTTCAATTCCTTCTATTAGCTCACACTCTCCCTATATATATCTTGATCAAATTTTCAATCGTTCATAAAATACTTTTTATTCCTCCACTCGAGTTCGAATACATTTTTTTTAATTTGTAGTGGAGGACACGTGATGTTAATGCAGTTTTTCAAATATTAATTCTTTAATCAAATTTAATTAATGAATTAAATAATGTAGTATCTCAATCGGTAAAATGCAAGAATTTCAGTATTTTTCACGTGAAGGTGAAGTATTCAAGTGCAATTCTTGCAAAGCTCAATAATATTTTGATAAATTTTTGGAAAGTTTTGCTTCAAGTAGACGTTTTCAAGTAGGCAAGTGATTCGAAACCTTACTACAAAACACTTCAAGCAAAGACCAAATTCTCCAAAAATTCATGAAGATTAACGTTCTTCATGAATCATTTCAAGAATTAAGGGGCCCAAAGTACCCCTTTGCAATGGAGTTTTGTTTGCTTGGTCCTCTTTTTCGGATAACGTCACGGACCCTAACCAGGACAACGTCGTGTTCACACATGATAAAAAGAAATGAAGAAATGAGATTAAATTCCGATAACATTAAATAATCACATCGGAACGCTTAATTCAATATTTCTGTGATAACAGGATGCAACAGAGCAATGAATCACAAAGGACGATAGTCCCACAACCAGTCCAACGACAGCGGAGCTTGCAACTGAAGCGTATGCTACAATTTTTAGTCATGCAGAATTGTAAAAAGAGGCGGAAACTCCAGACTGTTCAATCACTTTCAGTAAAAAAAAAAAAAAGCACTTCTTGTCGACTCATAGCAGAACTTTCTTACTCTCTTCTTTTAATTTTCCCTTTAAGTAACTCCGTCACAGGCGAGGAGTCGTCAGCTTCTCTTACTTCTCATTGGAGTAGACACTTCCTCAGTTCATGCTCTATCAATCGCGGTGCAACAACTCATTGTGTAGACCGCATCCCATCTGTAACTGTTACGACCTGTGAAAGTCGCATAGACAATCGCTCATTTCATGAGCATGATTACCATGACATTATCCATGACACTGATTACCTGCTGTCAGATTTGATTGATAGATTGTTATTTAAAAATATACATTTTTCTCTCCTGGGAAAGAAATGCTACAACTCTTCTCGTGGGACCCACAATGTGGTGTCGATAGTCAAGTTAACTGATGGGAGTTATCGGGATTTGTGTGAATTAAAGTAGCATTTATTTCTGAGTAGATGTGGAGGATAGAGCCGTTGGCACTGGAGACTGTATTCTGGCATGCAAAATGTCTTAGGTTTGTATATTCATATATGAATCATCATAGATAGTATAGATTCTATGGCGACTGGGAAATGTTGTATAAAGGAGTCTCGTTGAGTTTTGTGCCACGTGGCTGAAACTCGAAAGTTCTCTTCGAAAATAATGACCTCTCTTCAACCTGTGTCATTAGGCTGTTCGTTCTATTCATAACTGGAACTCGGGCTGTAAAAAAATGACCCTCTAGTGATGCAGAGGCGTATGCAAACTGCCATGTTGAGGGTTGAGAAGTGAAGCGCATTGGAGTCACTGCTTTCACAAAAGAAGAGAATTTGACAATAATAGTTATAACACGCTTCAGAGATTTGTATCGACTCTATCACGGATGTTCTGCAATGCGAGACGGCAATAGATGGAGACACGAGGATTATAGAATACTCATTAGCATGTCGAAGGATTAATCATTATTTATTTGTACATATATTATCATGTGTGAACCTGATGTTGTCCTGGTTAGGGGTCTGTGACGTTATCCGAAAATGAGGGCCAAGCAAATAAAACTCCATTCCAAATTTTGGCGGAAAATGGTACTTTGCGCTTCTTAACTCTTGAAATGATTCGTGAATAACGTTAGTCTTCAGGAATTTTCTGAGAATTTGGCTTTTTTAAAAATGTTTTGCAGTATGGTTTTGAAGCACTTTTGTATACCCGATAGCTATAAGTACTCTAGTGCGTTGATCCATTCCTTCTTCTTGAAGTTTCACATTTATCAAATTTGGCATTTTCCCGCTCTTATGGAGTTGTATAAATGTATTCTTCTTATTGTATTTGGAATACTTCATTCTTTCATTTATGCCTAGAGTTTTCAAACTTTGATATATTCTTTAGGCTATTGTGTGTGATAATGTTTCTTGTAGAATTCGGAATACTTCCTTCTTCATTTACGCCGACATTTATCTTACTTTTGTATATTCTTTTAGAGATTCTTGAAGAATTCTTTCTTCATGGAGTTCTTGATCTGTTCAACTTTGCTATATTCATGTGGATGTTGAATTCGGTCATTCCAATTAATTGCACCATATATCTCTTGCATTATTAAACATTGGTATATTCTTGAATTTATCCATGCGTTCTCGAATGTTCACACATGATAAATTGAAAGAATTAACACTTGGGCGGTTGTCTTTGATGCCTTACGGCAAGCGCTGCAACGACATTACTCACTTAGCACTACCCGGGAGGTACGTACAGCTTGTAGATAAGCTTCGGAAGCGGAGTAACACTACCTCCCAAAGCTCTACGATCGTGTTAGACCGGGACCTACGGCATTAAAGAGGATTCTGAATCCCTACAAACACGCATGGCACCCCTCCGAAAACCTGTGGTACCGAGCACCAAGACCGCTAGCCACTCGGTCATCAGGCCCCATATTTATAAAATAACCAAATTTAAATTTTACTCTTCGTTTTGAGCGTTAAAATATGACAGATTTCGTGTTTCATGCTGGCAGATATCTTTTTCAGATCCTACTCTTAGTTCACACTCTCCCTACATATATCTTGTTCCAATTTTCAATCTTTCGTAAAATACTTTTTATTCATCCACTCCAGTTCAAATACATTTTTTTAAAACTTGTAGCGGACATCACGTCATGTGAATACAGTTTTTCAAATATTAATTAATTCATTCAATTTAATTAATTCATTTTAGTTTTTTTAGTTTTAAGTTGCATGTATGTAGCAATAGATGGCGCCAGGTGTAAGAGGAAAATTTCAACTTTAGAGTTAAAAAAAAGTAGGAATTGACTGTAAAAAAAATGTTTTTAATATTACTTGTTTCCAATCTTTTTGTATTCCGGGGAAGAAAGTTTTACTTGTTATTCACTTTCCAAGATGTTCGATCCTGTGCTTTTTAAAAGTGCTTTTTTTTAAAAAATAGGAAACGTCATCTATCAAAAACAGATAAGATTTCAAAAGCTATTTTTTTCAAAGAAAGGTAACTTTTAATGCTTTTCAGTGGCTTTTTAACTAACGTAGAAGTTAAAGGCGAAGAGGCAGAAACCTTCCTTCTTACATCCTCCAAAACTTCTTTGTATGGAGTTCTCGTTCAGAAAACTAGTTAAGTGCTTTATTATCGAAAAAACAGACGCGCCTTTTTCCTTCACCAGGGCCTTTATGAGTGGGCCTTCAATTAGCTGAACTGTAATAAGTAAAAGTTTATACTCGTACAATGCCTCTTGAAATAAAAATGATTCTAAAGTTTCCACGAAGTAATAAAACAACTGAAGGCGATGTTATGCAGAAATTATTAAGAGCTTAATATGTGGACCATCAGGAATGCTAAAAACATTCTAGCATTAAATTAAATCGTTCAATTTGTATCCCTTTTATTAATCTAATACATCGTCAGAATATCTAAAAACATCTAATATTATGTAGCTTAATGCAGCTGGCAATACAGAGACAATTGGTCTTTATGCCATAAGCAAGGGTCGCGGCGCTGTCACTCACTTAGCACTACCCAGGGGCACGTGTAGCTTGAAGATAGACTACGGACGCGGAGTAACAAAACCCCACAACGATCTACTATACTATTAGACCGGGACCTACGGTTTTAAGTGGATTCCGAAACAATACAAACATCCATGGCACCGCCGGGACTCGACCGCGAAACCTATGGTACCGAGCTCCATTGCACTAATCACTCAGCCATCGGGCAGCGGTTTCTTTGTAAAACCTCCTCTGTTTTTTATGTGAAGAAGGAAGGAAAGAACAGCAACCAAAAAAGTTATATTTTTAAATGAAATCTGCCCATGAACGGAAGTTGTATCTCCTCACCATGCAATACAGGCTTCAGATTCCAATCCTAGAGGTGGCATGGATGCTTGTTCGTGGTTCGGGTCCCGTTACACTGTAGGTCCCTGTCTGTTTAGCCTGAAGTGTGCATAAGATGACCACAGAGCGACAAACCAAACCTCAACATGCAAGTATTTAGGAACGAGGTTAACATATCGAAACAGTGTGAACAAGTAAATGGTTTCACGGACAAACACTTCAATTTCAAAAATGTGACTCTCTTTCATTCCAGTTAATTCGTGACGTTCCGAAAAAGATGAAGTACGAGTGAATTCGTGAGGATTTAAAAATCCATGAGGGTTAAAAACAGATGCACTTTTGGTTCACTTACATCTACGAATGTTTCTTCTTTTTTTTTTTCGAAAATGAAATTGACCAAAAACAAACACGCTCAAACATAATGAGCGCAACACCATTTACAATGTGCAAATGCCCAAATTGAGATCTATTTGCAAATCCAAGTGAAAGAGTTGAGAAACACATATCGCACCAGTAAAATAAATAATTTTTAACTATCTCATTTTTTTTATTTCCTTTATTTTTTAATATTTCATTTTGAGTGTTGTATATTTCTTTATGACAATGTGCATTTAATATCATTATTATTATTATATTATCCATGTTTACATGTAAGAATAATAATAAACACAATAATAATAATTCATTATGTTTCAATTTTCACTCCAAAAAAATGTGTATATTGGGTCTAAATATCATATAGGGATATTTTCTTTTCTAATGCAGCTGGCAAATACTTAGACAATTGTCTTGGGTGCTTAAGGCAGGTAATGGGCAAACATTTTCGGTCGCGGGCCAAGAATCGAAAGAAAAAAAGTTTGGCGGGCCAAGATAAATTTTTATAAAATTTCGAAAACGATACACAGTTATTACAATTTAAATATGTTAATGAGAGGAATGAAATTGCGATTTCATTTTTAAAAGTTCCTTATAGTGAGGTTCGAAGTGAGATGCACTGATTCTATGGAACGAGGCTGACTGCTCGTCTGTCGGTCTACTTCTGAAATAATTCTTTCTAAGGTTCGGGCGTGAGATATTAAATTTGGGAAATTTACTTTCGATAATGATTTGTAAAACTCTAACTTTGGCATGTTTAGAAACAACTGCTTGAGATGATTGTTAGATTTGCAACTCAATTCATTCAACCTGCAAATATGACCTCACTGCTTCACAATTTAAAGTTGAAAGTCGTGGTAAAAATATCCAATACTGTTTGAATGGCATTGAAATCTGCGTTCGAACTCAAATGCAGTTTTTTCAATCCAACTTCATAATCTTAAGCTTCTCTTCCTTTACTGAGGGTATTGAATTTAACCTAGGGAAATAAGACAAGTCGTTCTTAGCTAGCTGCCCATCAAACAGATTAAGTTTTAGTTTAAAAGTCGATTTATGTTTTGTAGAACAAAAATAGAGAAAGTGAAAAGATCATCAGTCCTTTGAAAAAAGGAAGAAGAACAAAATATTTAATCAAAGTAGAAAAGGAGATGGATGGATAATATATAAATATATATTTCTTTTAATTTGCGTCGAACCGGCAAATTAAAATTCCATCCGCGGGTCGGATAGAATCTTCCGGAGGGCCGTAGTTTGCCCCTCCCTGCCCTATTAGAACATAAGCGACATGCATAGGGTAAAAGTAGGTTTAAAATGATCCGAATAGTCAGTAGGATAACGTTTCAGCTTTCAGTTTCAATTTCAACAAGTGCCGATACATTGGAAACTTCTATGTTTCTATTGGCGATGGACTTGATAAATCCATAAGCCTGAGAGTTCTTCCGTTAGTCACCGAGTAGTAAATAGTAAAGTTCAAACCCACCTTATGCTACAATTGAGATAGTCGAGTGGCTAGCGCTGTGTACCACATATTACGAGTTCGAGTCCCGGAGGTGGCATGGATGTTTGTTCGTGGTTCGGAATCCCCTTTAACCGTACGTCCCGGTCTAACAGGACCGCGGAGCGTCACGGAGCCCAATCAGACTTCTCTCCCCCACATCCTTCCCAAACTGTAAAGGAGCAACTCAGCTCTAGGCAGTGATGTGGAGTGGTGTAGTAGAGAGCGAGGTTGTTTGTTCGAAACTGTGGAGTTCCTATACTGAGTCCTTACGTCAGAGCCCGGAGTAACACTGAATCTAATACGTTCGATTGAAAGTACAAATCCTAATTTAATGTTCGAGGTAGCCAAATATGAATGTTACCAGCCAACGCCAGCAGGAGAGATCAGATTCGAATCCGCTTAGTGTTTACAGAAATGAGGGGACTCGATGGCAAATTGTTTAAAGCGTTTCGCAACAGTAATCAAAATATACATATGTATTCTTGCATAGCACAACAGATAAGATACTAAGGCTAAGCACGCATCTAGGATTTTGTCTTTGTTTCGTCAAACATAGCAAAGCGTAGCCGTTTATGGAAGCTCAACAGATCGTACTAATTACGGGGTGGCCAACCAGCAGCCCGCTTTGAATATTTTTCCGGCCCATGAGATTCTTCACACTTTTAAAAATATATTACTTTATAATGGCCAAAGCTGTGAAAACCAATGTATTCAAAAGATGCATTATGCGTGCATCCATCTATTAAAAAATGAACTGTCGAAAGTATGAGGAAAAATTGACTTTTTATTTTGAAATAATATTCTTGCGAATATAGGACAGATAGTGCCTGTTTTTTGGATTACAGTTATGGGTTCGCAGAACAATTAAATTCTATTCTGCGAACTCATGAAGCGCACGTATCTTGGAATGTCCGATATAACAGGTTCTATGTTAGTGAGCAGTGTCCAACACTAGACACGCGCAGTTGATTGTTGAGAGCAGAGCCGTTTGACTACCGACAGATTCAGAATTACGAGATGTTTTTCTTTTTTACGGAGTAGGGTTGTCAGCACTATGCCAAACGCTCTATAGCCATATTAGACCGGAACCTATTGTTTAAAGTGGATTCCGAAATACTACAAACATCCATGGCCCCGCCGGGACTCGTACCAGAAACCTGTGAAAAATACATTATATTTTCTAAAATTTTTAATTGAATGCACATTACAAGCAAAATAAATTTTATTACGAGTATATCTATTTATTATGATTGCTAATTTTTAAAATCCGTATTTTCTTCATAATTACACACAAAAAATTCCAATTAGTTAAAAATGATGTCTAAGAACACCAGAACCTATACGCTTGAGGGTGAATGAACCATGAATGAATCTTCCTATATCAGGGATGACAGGAAACCAACATTCGGAGAGGCAACAAATCTCTCTCAGGTCATTTATTTTAAAAGATTTCTCTTTTTTTCCGCCGCTGCTCAATCCCCCTCCCCCACGGGATGATCTGTCACGGACAACCCTCCTCGCCTAATGGCGGGAAAATCTCACCTTCGCACGCGAGCTGGGGGAATGTTAAAACAGGAAGCCCCGGATGTCTTAATGCGATCTCTCACTTCCGGTAAGGATGGGAATTCACGTGGATGAGGACACTTACTACTGTTCCCAAAAAGTGACGAATTATTTTTTTCACAAACACTCTTTCTTTATTCTTCCAAATTTATTTCATCGACTTCAAAGTCATCCCCTCCGGACACAATGCACTTGTGCCAACCTTTTTTGCAATCCTCAATGCATGCTAGAAAGTCTTCGGCAGGGATGGCCCTTCTAAAGCACACACGTTGGAACTCTTCAGTCGACTCAAAACGGTGTCCCGGAGTGTTCTTTTGAGTTCAGGAAATAGCCAGAAGTAGCACGGTGGGAGTACGGTGGTTGTGGAACGATATGGGTTTCACTTTTGGTGGAAAAGTCACGATGAATCAATGCAATGTCAGCTGGCGCATTCATTGTTTTCAATACCCATCGAGATTGGACGCGTTTGAGGTCCAAAATGGAATGGACCGATCCTTTTGAAATTCCGACATCATCAGCCAGGTTTCCAATTGTAAGTCGACGGTTTGCAAACACCAAATCGTCAATTTGTTTGGACGTGAGCCTCGTCGGTTGAGGTGGAGGGTCGACCAGAGGGCTCGTCATCTTCAACGTGTTATCTGCCTTCTTTGAACTGTTTATACCACTTCTCAACATTTCTTTCCGATATAGGAATGCTCACCGAATGCCTTCTGCAGCATTCTATACGCTTCCGCAAGAAAACTGAATGCAAGTTCTCTGCTCAATTCATTGAGACATTTCAAAAATCGCCGGAATCAGTTTGAGCGTCTCCCAAAGCCAAGCGTGACTCAAACACTCATGAATATTTTGACGTGAAATTTCACACAGATGTCAAGGACAGTGCCAGCAACCTATAAAAGAAAAAAGCAATTGAAATTTCATAAGCCCCGGTTTTAAATTGAAAATGGGTCTTACTTTTTGGACGCAGTAGTATGCGTCTGCAAAATTTCGTGTGTGTGTGTGTTGAGCATATGTTGGCCTTATTCAAGAACATATGCATTTTTGTGTGAATTAAACATGTGTTGGCTTTATGTAAGAGTGTACATGTATTTTTATGTGTGCTGAAAAGCTATTGGTCTTATGTACGAGTACATATGTAAATGTTATTGAACATATATTAAATGCTGTTGTTATTTCTTATCCCACGTGATAGACAGTAACATCGAGACCAAATCCAAGAACCCATGTGGTCTCATGGAAGGATGTAAAGGGGGTCAGATTCTGTTGTGATGGAGCTCCAGTATAGGGTGTCAGACGGCCTTTACACCTTGTGGGATGGAAGGCCACCTTGGCTGAATTTTTACGGGTTAAGTTTGTCGGCCCTACGCCCAACAGCCATGCTAGACCGGGACTACGGCTTAAAGTGGATTCCGAACCCCTACAAACATCCATGGCGCAGGCGGGACTCGAACCCGAAACCTGTGGCTCTGAGTACCAGAACTCTAGCCACTCGGCCATCAGGCCCATGTTAAATGTAACTGTTGCATTGAAACGTTCATCACTTCATTTAGAAATTATAAATGTAATGACCAAAGATTCCGGTTGAAGAAGACGGGAGAATGTCACACTGCGCGCTCAGTTCCCACCGTTCTGTCTGAGGGTCCATGTGTCTTAAGCGGCGTCCAGGCGAGAGAACGAAACCGGCGAGTCGTTCTCCCTCCGAGTGTTTCTGTCTTACAGGGAAAAACAAGAGCGACAGCAGGTTGAAAATTCCTTTGATGTGCGGGAGCAAAAACCACCCGTTGCTGGAGCGGAGAGGGACAGTTGACCTTCGAAAGTCAACTGTCCACACTGAGGCAAACCAATTTTTGATTGATTCGCGAGAACGAATCGTTTGTCTCGTTTTCTTGTCTGGACACTGCTTTATAAGAGTGATGAAGGGCTCATTGGATGGCACTCGGAGAGATCTAAATCAGTTGAGCTCTAAAAGGTCTAATGCAATAAAATTGATGTGTGCAAAATCCAAAAATAAGCCACCATTTGGGTGACACTTCAGAATGACGTGTACTATGCGACGAAAGGGAAAGAATTGGAGAGGGTAGAGGAGCGGATCTTGTGCTGATAAAAGGCGCCAATGGGCGCACCTACTACGTCATTGAGCCAATGCTTTTAAACGATGTGCATAAGAGCCTAAGGATGGTTCATTTCAAGAGAGAAATAGTTTCAATATATGTGCAACCCTCCATTCTTTACATTTCCACCCCTCTTCCGCCCAAATCCTCTGTAAGTCTGTTCACAAAGATGCTTTCTCTCATTAAAACCGTAGAGCCACTTTCCTTTGTCGTTTTACGCTCATTTCTTGTACACTTTCGGCTAAACTGACCTTGACCTACAGTCTAACGTGGAATCCTAACCACTCACAAACATCCATACCACCGCCAGGATTCGAACCTGGACAGTATTCTGAAGGAACAAAATGTTAGGGCAAACATGTCTTGTTTCTCCTTGGCTCCTTTTTCCTACGTACAGTTATTTAGAACACGCTATGTAACGATTCATTATTCCGAAAAATTCTTCTTCTAGAGTCATAGGCATTGAACTGTGTGCTTACTAAACATAAACGGATTTTAAAAAATGCTGTTTTGTCTATAACTCGGCTAATTTTGTATGAAATATTATTTTTTGTTCTAATGCAGCTAGCAAACACTTAGACAGTTGTCTTCGATGCCTTAAGGCAAGCGCCGCACCGACGTTACTCACTTAGCACTACCCAGGAGGTGCGTGCAGCTTGAAGATAAGCCACGAACGCGGAGTCACACTACCCCCGTAAAGTTGGACGATTCTATTAGACAGGGAGCTACGGCTTAAAGTGGATTCCGAACCACTACACACATCCATGGCCCCGCCGGGACTCGAACCCAAACCCCGTGGTACCCAGCGCCAGAGCGCTAGCCAGTCGGCCAATCAGGCCCCTTGTATGAAATATAAAACAATAAATATTTTGTTTTTTATTAAATACTTTTAGGAGGAAAATAGGAGACAAAACAATTTATTAATAGTAGATTATAAGTGTCAAACGTTTGCAAACATCTGAAATAAAAATGAACCCTTTCTTCGGAAAATCGGTGTATGACAGTAGACCTTTTTCTGCCTTAGCGCCACCCGCATGGAGTAATAATAGCCAAGATCGTTGCCAAAAATCAGCAAGCTGCCGTTGCACGTATTGAACCACTATGTAAAAGTCACGTGAGGTGCATGATGACGAACCAGAGGACTTCATTTTTCCTTATGTCGCCAAATGCCTCAACAAGTTTTAATGTTCATGTTCTACTTATGCACGATGCAAATATCTCAAAGGATATTTAGGGTTAGCTGAACCACGTCCAACAGGCAGCGAGACTATCGATCAGAGATCTTTGAAGGGTGGTACAAACTAGCTAAAACATACATTTTTTTGTACAGGAATGCAGGGTCGGAAAGGATGCGTTGAGGCACCAACACACGTTCAAACGAATTTCTCGCAACAGCAAGGCTCCCTGTCCCAACAGATAACCGTCACGTGACGAATTTCCAGTCCTCTGGCTGGCAACCCTTGTAGGCACTTTCATTCTTCTTTTTTTATGCACTGTATAGCATGCCTTTATTTATTTCCATTTTATTTTTTGCCTTTTATTTACGCTGTGGTCACCTTTACGAGACTTCGTTGAGGACCTTGTTGCTCGGCTATGCATTGCGGTTTGGCTTGTCGCTTTATGATCAATTTTTGATCCACTTTAGGCTCATTAGACCAGGACCTACAGTTTAACGTGGATTCCGAACCACTCCCAAAACATCCATGCCACCGGTAGGATTCGAAACTGAAGCCTGTGATACGAAAGGCCAGAGTGCTAGCTCATTGGCCATCAGGCCTCTATTCATTGCGAATGCGAAATATTTCATCCATCCCTCCTTTGAAGCTACCGAGCACGCATCACTGAGGGTGGTCGCCCTGTAGTGTATACAGTGGGTAAAAAAGTATTGGCAATTGCCTTAATTTATTCATATTGACAAATAAATAAAATGTTATGCAATTTTAGCTGTCGTAATTAAATACAAGACATCTTAGATGGCAAAAGTATTGGCATGGCAAAAAGTATTGGCAAAGTTTTAACTGCTATGCGAATTTTGTTACATTGAAGTCACGTGTTTCGACTGATAAGAAACTCTACCGGTATAAAGTCTGCAAAACTACTCCAAAAGTGTCTATGCATTATTTTGCGATTACTGCAGTAAAATGACTTCGAAATCGAAGTTGTTGGACGTTAGTGTTAAAAACACGATTATTAGGCTCAGAAATGAAGGTTTAACTTATCGTGATATAGGAGTGCAGTTCAATATAAGTTTATTTACTGTGAGACGTGTTGTAAAAAGTTCAAGGAAACAGGATCAACGGAAAATAAGACTAGAAGGGGACGACCTCGAATATTCTCTACAAGAGAAGAACGTGTCATTATTAAGAAGGTTAAGAAAAACCCCAAAATAAGTGCACCCCAGATAGCTAGAGATGTTACTTTCACTTCCCAAAAGACTTTCAGCGTACAGACTGTACGGAATGTTTTACACGAGAGAAGTTATTAAGGAAGGGCAGCTAGAAAGAGACCATTCATCTCGGAAATAAATAGGAGAAAGAGGTTAGATTTCGCAAAATCCCACGTTGATTTATCTTTTTGGAACACAGTTATTTTTTCCGACGAATCAAAGTTTAACATTTTCGGCAGTGATGGACGACGATATGTGTGGAGGAGGCCAAATACTGAATTGAAAAGCAACATTTAACTGCTACTGTAAAACATGGTGGAGGCAGCGTCTTAGTTTGGGGCTGTATGGCAGCTAATGGAATTGGCAACCTGCATTTTATTGATGGTATTATGACAGCACGTACATACATTGACATTTTGCGCCATAACTTAAAAATCAGTGCCGAAAATCTGGGCTTGGGAACATCATTCGTTTTTCAACAAGACAATGACCCCAAGCATACAGCGAATCTCACCCGTGACTACAATGCTCCTCGCCAATTAAAAACCACACCTCAATCGCCTGACATCAATCCAATTGAAAATTTATGGCACCTGCTGGATCTAGAAATCAAGAAACATAAAATTTCAACTCATGATTTTGTACTACTCATGATTTTAATGAAATTTTTGGCAAAGATTTTTGTCGTGACAGAACTGGGAGAATTCAAATTTAAAAAAATTAGCGTTTTTTTTTTTTTTCTTTTTATTTATTTATTATTATTATTATTATTTTTTTTTTTGAAAAATTACAGCTGTGAAGTTTTGAGGATAACCTTTCGGACCCCATACGAGGGAAAAAACACATTTTTTTTCTTTTCATCGATGTTAGATGACAAGAATGCCAACATCTTTCAAATATTTACAAAATGAAGGAAATAACAGGCTGTGCAAAAGATTTTGCTTTTGTTTTTACCTTTTGATCTTTTTCTTAGTACATTAACAGATTCCTTCATCTTAAACTAGCATTAAATATTCTGAAAATAAATCAATTTACGACCATTTTTATTTTTCCCTGACCTATAAAATATATGGGTATTGTTTGGGGAACGAGGTTTTTGTGTATTTTTTTCCATGCCTAAATGTTTCAGTTTTTGTTTAAGTTTCTTTCCTATCTTTATTTTTTTTAAATTTCTTTCGCGAATTTTTCTTATGCACAATAATTATTTACAAAATAATGGAATAATCATTAAATACTTTAGTTAAATAATTAGTCCAGAAGAAAAAAACGAATGTAAAATTGTTCTAACAAAAGATTGTTTGATGAAAGCAAAGACTATGTTATTTCCAAGTGAAAGGGGTCTGATGTCCTAGTGGCTGGCCCGCGGTACCACAGGTTACGAGTTCAGTACCGGCGGTGCCATGAATGCTTGTAGTAATCCACTTTAAATTGTAGGTCGCTTTATAATAGGATCGTAGAGCGTTGCGGAGGTAGTGTCACACCGTGTCCGTAGCTTATCTTCAAGCTGCACGTGGCCCCTGTGTAGTGCTAAGTGATTAAAGTCGGTGCAGCCCTTCTTATGGAATAAAGGACAATTGTCTAATAAGTATTTGCCAGATGAATTAGGAAAAAAATTTCAAACTTAAAATGAGATTTTCCAAGAAAAGAAAATCGTTCGGAATTCTGCATTTTTATTATCATTATTTTTTTTCTCAATTATTTTATTGGTTTTAGTGTTGCTACGGAGGGTGTTATCGAATGACTATCATTTGTTTCATAACTTAATAATCAATTCGAGCACAATCCTTTGCTAATACTATTCCACGCGCGTTTTCACCTATTTGAAAATTATTCTATCAGCTTTGACATTTGCTTTTTTACTGAGTCGAGGAATAAGACTGGATGAACAATTTTTATCAAATAAATATTCTCTAGCAATAAGATAACTTGTTTAAAATAATTTATTCTGTAATTCATAAATAAATTATTTATTATTAATCAAAATTTATTCTGAAAATAAAATTTTATGCATGAAAAACAAAATAACGTAATAAAAAAACTTATTTAATTTTAAACGAGCACTACATGCTAGAACCAAAGTGAATGTTTTATTCCATTCATTTTCTAAAAATATGTTCTTCGATTAAAATATTACTGTTTTACTATAAGGCTGAACATACTTCGGCTAAATAAATTTCCGTAACTTATTTTGTAGCACAGCTCAGTGTAATTCCCAGAAGTTATTCAGTAATATAGCTAAAAATATTTTTGCTCAACACAACTAAACATATTTCGCAACATAACTAAACACATTTGTGTAACATAGCTGAACATAATTCCGAAACATATTCCGTAACACAGCTAAATATATATCGAGACATATTTCGCAGCATAGCTAAACATATTTCGTAACATAGGTAAACATACTCCGTAAAGTAGCTAAGCATAGTTCCAGAACTTATTCTGTAACATAGCTAAATAAATTTCCATTACATATTGAACAGCATAGCTAAACATAGTTCCGAAAGATATTCAGTAACAAAGCTAAATATAGTTTCGCTACATATGTTTCGTAATGTAATTAAACATATTTGAGCAAAACTGCTAAACATATTTCAGTAACATATCTACAAAGGCCTCCGAAACATATTCCATAAAATAGACAAATATATTTTCATTCAATATTTCGCAACATAATAAAACATATATGTGCAACACGGCTGAACGTAGTTACGAATCATATTTTGTAACATAGCTACATAAATTTCCATTATAAATATAGAAACATAGCAAAACATAGTTCCGTAGCATAACTAAATATAGTTTCGTCCTATATTTCGTAATATAATTAAACATATTTGCGGAACACAGCTGACCATATTTCTGAAGCATATCACGTAACATTGTTAAATATATTTCCCTTACCTATTTCGCAACATAGCTAAACCTATTTTCGTAAAACAGCTCACTTAAACAGTTTTTATTACAAATTATACATCGAACGCAAACAAAAATGCATAACTGTCTGTTCTAATCTTGTATTGAAATGCATGCAAATTCCTTTTTAACAATTCATTTGCGGCAGATACTATTCTCGCTTTACCAATCTTAAACAATTCCATAATTGCAACTCTCTAAGTGCAACAAACAATAAAAGAAGAACCACATTGACTGGCTATAGTAAATACAAAGTTAAGAACGTTTCGTGACGAAGCTCGTCGGTCGCGAGATGGGCTTAAAATCCACAGCTCACTCTGAGCAGCGGTCATTAGGACAACGCTAAATGAGCAGAGAAACAAGTAATATATATAAAAAAAAAAATAACTCAATTCCTATTTTTTTTTCACTCTACTGCAGAAAGTCCTTTATAAATAATTATCGGTAGATACATGCAACTTAAATCTAAAAAAAACTAAAGTTAATGAATTAAATTTAATGAATGAATTAATATTATGAAAAAAAACTGTATTCACATCCAGTGTCCTCCACTATAAGATCAAAAAAAAAGTATTTGAATTCGAGTGGATGAATAAAAATTATTTTAGTAATGATTGGAAATTTGAACGAGATATATATAGGGAGAGTGTGAGCTAATAGAAGGAATTGAAAGAAGAGAAGCTTTTGTGTGAATGCGCGTGTTTTCCATGACAATGGAGTTAATTAAAGAGATGCTGAAACATTGAATTGTTTACCGCCGTTCTCAACAGTGCATCTCTCTCGCTCTGCTTATTATTGATTTCCAAGAACAATAAGGCAGCATTTCGAACACTCTTTGCGCCTGATTTTACAAAGAAAATTCCTTTTGGTTGTAATACTTGGAGACATCGGAAGCAGTTTTCCTGAACACAACTTGGCTTAAATAAATTCTACTGTTTGTTGTTTTGCTTTTTTTTTGTGATGTTTCTCTAAATATATATTTTAAAAAAATAAAATATAACTAGGATTAAAAAAAATAAATACCAATGAGTCAATGAACACACATCTGCCTTCACCAATATTATTTCCTTTTTTGTTCTAATGCAGCTGGCAAATACTTAGACAGTTGTCTTGGATGCCTTAAGTCCAGTGCTGCACCGACGTTAACTCACATAGCACTACCAAGGAGGTGCGTGTAGCTTGAAGATAAGTTACGGACGCGGAGTAACACTACCCCACAACGTTCCTATTAGTCAGGGACCTAAGGTTAAAAGTGGATTCCGAGCCATTATAAACATCCATTGCGTCACCAGGACTCGAAAACGAAACCTGTGAAACTGAGCGCCCTAGTGCTAGCCACTCGGCTACTCAGGCCCTTTTCTACAAGCGTCCATCTTTCAATAAATGCTTTATCTTATGAATCGGTTAGAATGAAAGAAAAATTATTCCGATTGAAAATTTCTATAAAAAAAGTGTCTGATGAAATGCTTTTTGAAAGTTGACTATTTTTGTGTGGCGACTCTTATCTCTAAATCTTATCTCTTAATTTTACTCTTATCTCTCTCTCTCTTTCAAACTGACGACACGTTCAACACGCTTTCAAACAGACCTGCTCGACTTATTACAAACATGATGACGAGCATGAGAATTGATTTATACTGAGAGATTTTGCTTTAAAAGAGACAATATGAGATTATAATAATTTATATGAGACAAAAAATTTCATCGGTTTTTTTTTAATCGTATTAAAATAAAAACTTATTTATATACCTTATACATAGTTATACATCTTTAAAAAATAATGAAACATTTATTATTTTAATTAAAGTGGTTTAAAATTGTAAGTTATGAAAGCTTTTTTGTTGCATTATGGAATACTGTACACTTGAGAAAATCGCCAATCTTTCAACCCGGAATATTTCGCCAATGTTCGGCCAATTTCTTTAGGGTTACAATACTCTAGAAGAAATCATGACTCATTTTCTTAGCAATATAATGACTATTATATCTACTTTGATAATTAATTGCAGAATTTCTTACTTAAAATAATCAAAGAACATAAATATATATTCTTTTAAATATTTATTCAGATAAATTATTGACTATTCTGAGATCGCTCTTATAACTTATGTCAGCCACTGATACAGAAAATAAACAATTTTTGGTTAAAATCTAGAATCCTGTACCCTTTGTGCCAAACACATCGCCAAGTTGCCAAGTCGGTAAGTAAGCTTAGAAATGACAGGTAGTTTGCGCAACAAAATGGATTGCAAAATCGCTAAGTAAATAAGCCGAAGTTCGGTGTCCTTGCAAAATGCTATTTCGCCAAAATTTATGCTATTACGCTAACATTAGTAGCCAAATAGCTATTACGTCAAAGTTTATTTCTGAAAATGCCTTGAATAGGAAATTTATCGTTTTAAGGCCAAATATTATCACTATCCTGCCAAAATTTTAATCTTTGAATTGCTTTATAGTCAACATTTATCGCTTTATAGCCAAACTTTTCACTAAGCAAATTTTGTTATTTGAAGTGCTTTTACAGCAAATTTAATTCTTTATCGCCAAATTTTTCCATTAAGCTATTTTTTTTTTTTTTTTTATTTTTATTTTTTTTTTATTTATTTATTTTTTTTTGCTTTTACGCCAAAAGTTAATTCTTTATTTTATCTTTGGAATACTTTTGCACCAAATGTTACCACTTTTACGCCAAAATTTAGCACTATTATGACAAAAAAATTATGACTAAATTGCTTTTATGCCAATTTATATCGCTTTAGCGCAAAAGTGTACCACTATTATGGCAAAATCTTAATGTATTCTTTTTACGCCACTTATTCCCGCTTTAACGCCAAAATATATAATTATTTTGCCAACATTTTATTCCTAAATTGTTTTTACACCAAATTAAATCGCTTTATCGCCAAATGGTGTTCATTTCTTTTGACACGCCCATACTTTTCCATCACAAACATCAAGACAATCAACCAATTTCAATATCAGAACCGCACTTTGGACCTTCATACTTACTAGCAATCAATCCATTTTCTATACAATACTTAAGCACTGCATTCGCACCCAAGTTATTAAATTCATAAAAAAAATAATCATGCAGAGGCCCTTTCATCCATTCTGCAGGTCGATAATACCGTACACCATTCCATTCACCTTTCATCCATTCTTGTACTTGCATAGCCATAGCAAATGAATATGGAATACTTGACCAACAACACAAATCCACAGACAAATTTAAGTTGTAACGTTCTTAAAAATTATTTTATTATTAATTTATTTTAATTATTAAAAATTTAAATTGTAACGTTAACTAACGTTCTAAAAGGCTAAAGCTTCAAATATTGCTTGCGAATTCTAATTACGGTTTCCACAAAATCCTAACTAAACGAACATCTTTAAAAAGGAAATTAATTATTTAAGAATAAAATATAAATTATTAATAAATTTAAAAATCTTTTTTCTTGTTTGTTTCTTATTTTCATGAGTGGCAACATCATAAAAATTGTTTATGTTCTGTATCAATGACAGACGTACGTTGTAAGAATAAGCTCGGAATAATCAATAACTTATAGGAATACCTATTTAAAGAAATATTTTTCTGTTTTTATTTACTGCAAATGAGAATTCTGCAAATATTTATCGATATAGCAATAAAATAGTTATTATATTGTTCGGAAAATGAAGCTGCGAATTACTCTTAATTACAATATTGCAACCCTAAAGAAATTGGCGGAAAATTGGAGAAGTAATCAGGGTTGCAAGTTTGGCGATTTCCTCAGTGTTACAGATTATAGATTTTAACCCAATTTTTATCAAAAATACGAAACAAAATAAAAAACGAGTTTTTAATTTATTAACAACTTATATTTGATCATCAAATAATTATTTTTCTTAATGCTGTTGGCATAATTACAGTTTTATAACAACTCTTATTTGAATTCGCGCGAAAAAATGTTACTTTTTATTTTTAGAACATTAGTTCACAGCAAAAAAGCCACTGAAAAGCATTACATTTTTCTGCGGTTTTGTGATGTTTCTTTTTAATACTATTGACATAGTTAAGGTTTTGTGGCAACCGCTATTTGAATTCGCGCGGAAAAATGTAACTTTTTAATTTTAGAAAGTTAGTTCACGGAAGAAAGAGAAAGTAGTAATTTATTTTTTTATTGTTGTTGTTCATATTTATTGTTCTTGTTTTTTATTATTCTTCATTCATATGATAAGACTAGGTAGGGATAGGTTTTAATAAAGCAATAAAAAGATCATTTTCGCCTCTAGCAAAGGATATATTAGAATAAAATGTAAGTTATTCTTTTTTTTTTTTTTTAAATAATTTTGTTTTATCATCCGAATTGATAAATTCATTGAATCATTAAATGATAGTAATTAATGATAATAATCGTAAACAACATGAAATATTTTTTGACATAGTAGAAAAGAAAAAAAAATTGGCGTGTTAGCGAATAATTTTGGCGTAATTTATCGTCACAGCGATTATTATCTCTGCCTAAATGATACATTTATGTAAGTTAGCAAAACATAATTGGCAAAATAATGATATATTTTGGCATTGAAACAGCAATATGTGGCGTAAAAAAAAATTAGAATTTTGCCATAATAGCGTTAAAAGTTTGGCGATAAAGACATATAAATTGTCGTAAAGACAATTTAGGTATAATTTTTTGGCATAATAGTGCTAAATTTAGGCGTAAAAGATATAGCATTTGGCGCAGAAGTATTCAAGGAAAATTTTTTTCGTGATAAAAATTTGGCGTAAAAGCAATTTAAAAACAAAATTCGCTTAGTGAAAAAGTTCTGCGATAAAGCATTTCAAGGATTAAAGTTTTTGTAATATTTGATAGTGATAATATTTGGCGTTAAAATTATAAACTTTGGCTTAAAAGCACTTTCAGGAATAAACTTTGTAATAGCAGTTTGGTACTAATGTTGACGTAATAGCAATGTTTATCAATAAAATTTGGCCAAATAGCGTTTTACAGACACCGAACTTCGGCAGCCATTTTATTTGTTTACTTGGCGATTTGCATTCCAGTGAAGGATTTTGGCGTAATACTATTTTACCTACTATGCTTACCTGGCGACTTGGCATCCTGGCGATGCATTTCTCACAAAGGGTGATTCATACTTAGAGATTTTGTTTTAAAAAACCGTATTTATATAAGAAAAAAATTCATCCTTTTTTTTTTTTTTTTAATCGCATTAAAATGATAAATTATTTATATATCTTATATACAAATATAAATCGTTCAAAAATATCGAAACATCTATTATTTGAAATAAAATGATTTAAAATTGTAAATTATGAAAACTTTTTATAAAATTTGTATAAAATTTGTATAAAAAATCATGTATAAAAAATCCTGCTTAAAAGGCATTATTAATATCATCAGAGTTCGTGTGGGCTGTTTGAATTCTCATCTTGTTTTTTTATACTTACCGCTCTCGCTGCAAGGCAGGTGGGCAGTTTCACCTTTTTAATTCGTAAGGAGCTGCATACGGGGTGGAGATAAGAAATGAATCTCCTCCCTGCATCATCCACGTGTGGGCTGTCTGTAGTCAACATACTAAGTGGTACCAAGGTGCCTCAAAAAATAGTAACTGCAGACTTTCTTGGTTTCTCCGTTTTGGAGCATTCCAGTTCCCTTTTCATCAGAATTCACGCGCACTAAAAAATGGAGATATAAAAGAGGCTTTCATTTTTGTTTCCTCTTCCATGGAGCTGCTGATGTTTTAGCACAGGGATGGCTCTCATGCGGCCCACCTTAAACATATTATTTCTTTCATAATGGCCAAAGGAGTGAAAACCAATGTATTTAAAAAATTACATTATGTCTACATCCATATATTCGGAAATTAACTGTCGTAAATGAGGAGAAACAAGGAACTTTGATTCTAAAATAATATTCTTGCGAATATAGGACAGATACTGCCTGTTTTATGGATGAGTTTACACTTATGAGTTCGCAGAATAATTCAATAGTTGTTGTTGTAGTATAATTGTAGTTGGCCACGCTTATGCTTAACTTTATGGTGATTTAAGTGATATATGATAAGATATCAGATAATGCAATTAAGGGTTGTCCATCCCTGTTTTATCATTTTTATCCCACATATAAAATCATGATCTTACAACACAAATTCGCTTAACCATTTTCATTCCATCTTCGCTAAATTTTGCAGCCATTGAGAAATCTATGATTGACACGGAAAAGAAGTTTCCACTCCCAAAAAAGTCTCGAGAAATTCTGCAAATATGAATCATACATCACTGACAGCGAAAAACAAAGAAGTTATCTCTCTTAGTGTTTGAGGCCAACTGGCAGAGAGTAATGAAGGGAAGGGAACTCCCGAGACAGTGCATCCCTCAGTGGAAGTAATGCTTTTCGAGCACCGCGTCCATCATTTACTTTTAAAGGAACGCAGAAGGCGAGTTTCTTTCCCAAACATAAGCTATCTTTTTTTTAAAGAAGTGTCTATTTTTGTTCTGGCCTTCCATAAAATCTGGTAAGTCTCTTGGATAGTACATAGATTCAATGGGGATTTTTCATAACACAATTTGAAAAATAATTCAGAAATGTTATAAATATGTTACATTCTTATTCTAATAGAGAGAGGAGAACGAGAACGGAGAACGAGACGAGAGAACGGGATATTACATAAAGAATCTAAATACGGTTACGGTTTGAACATGCCGCCCACCTTGAAATAACATTTCAACAATAAATGAATATAAAAGTGTTACATTACATACAAACATAAATAAAATTAAAAGAGTTGAATGAATATTGAATAGAAATACACTGATTATACAATAAATGCAATGCTACAATTAACATACATTAATAAAATTTAAACTGGCAACATACATAATTTTGTGATATTTCTTTTAAATGTGCCATCTGCTGTTTTGATGGTTACAACCCTAACAATATTATCAAGACAGGGTGTCATTGTATTATTCTACCCATTTTCCATTTAGTTGGAGGCAAATTATCATCTTTAATAAGACACAGATCATTAATTTGAAAATTTTTAGTTAGTAAAAGCCATTTTGGTCTTTGTTACAATCGACATAGATATTCCATGTGCCAACGTTTCCAAAATTGTTGAACCATTTTTTGAATTAATTGCCATCTGGTAAGATATGAGATTTTTGACTCAAAGCAATTTGGCTCAGGAATACTTGTCAATGACCTTCCAATAATGAAGTGACCAGGAGTTAATGCTGATAGGTCATTTGTGTCATTAGAAAGTGCTGTTAAAGGTCTAGAATTAAGACAAGCCTCTATTTGTGTTAAAAATGTTTCAAATTCTTCATATGTTAATTTAGTTTCACCAACAACACGTTTTAGATGATACTTTGTTGATTTTATACCAGCTTCCCAGAGACCACCCATGTGTGGTGCACCTGAACATTTGAATGCCATTTAATACCATTATCAGACAAGAAATTATTTACATTTTGATTGTAATTTTTTGATTTTGCAATGTTTTCAAATTCCATGAGCTTACGTTTTGCGCCAACAAAGTTAGAACCGCAATCGCTGTATATAGCACTGCATTTTGCCTCTGCGGGATATAAACCTCTTAAGAGCTGCAATGAAGGCATCTGCAGAAAGATCAGTTACCAATTCTAAGTGGATAGCTCTAGTAGTGAAACAAACAAAAAGAGCTATAAATGTCTTAAATGATTTAGAACCTCGATCCTTCAATGCTCTAATTTGGTATGGACCAGCGTAGTCTACTCACAACGCAAGAATGTAGAAGAAGGGGAAATACGCGTAGTTGGCAAGTCACTCATCATTTGATTCGTTATAGAAGCTCTAATTCTGCAACATTTTACACATTTTCTGATTAAATGTCTAATGACATCTCTAGCACCTATAATCCAATATTGTTCTTGAATTGAAGATTGCACAAGTTGTGGACCAGCACGCAAGACAATTTCATGATAATGTCTATCAATGAGATCAGTTAAAATATGCCTCTTTGGCAGTAAGATGGGATGTTTGTGGCCGCATGCGATATTTGCATGTCGCAAGCGACCGCCCGCCCTAAGAATACCGGAATTATCCAAAAATGGATTTAGAGACAAAATTTTGCTTCTGCAAAATAATTCTTGATTTCTTTTTAATGCATTGATTTCATTATTAAACTCAATAAACTTAACTGATTTAATTAACACATTTATGGCATTAGTAAGTTCACTAGTATTTAAAAAACCAGTTACCTTATATTTTGAATTTCCGCAATTATTAACAAACCTTAAACAATATGCTGTTACATGTTTCAGTTTGGAAAGAGATGAATATTTCTGAAATAAATCATTTGAATTTGGTAAATGATTGGCTGCAATAGTTTAATAGTACACAACACCTTTCTTCAGGCACAGGATGGTTCAATGTCGACACAGAATCGTTCAGTGTTGTCACAGAAGATTCTGGATGGAAAGAACATTCGTTGTATAGAAATTCTGGACCACACAACCACAATGAGGTAAGTAGTGCTGAAGATGACACACCACGGGTCGCGAGATCAGCAGGATTTTCATTTCCACTAACATGATGCCACTGGGTAGGAGAAGACAAAGTCTGGATTTTCACCACTCTGTTGGCCACGAAAGTTTTCCATCGGCTGGCATGGGATCCTATCCAGGCAAGTACGATTGTGGAATGCGTATGATAATGAGATTTGATATAGGAATATCAAATGCTTTATAAGTAAAGTCCATAAATTTACTTAATAGAAGTGCCCCACACAATTCCAATCGAGGAAGTGAAATGGTTTTAAGTGGTGCAACTTTAGTTTTGGCTATTACTAGTTGAACTTTGATTTGTCCTGTATTTGACACAGAACGACAGTACATTACTGCTGCATACGCTTTTTCTGAAGCATCACTAAACCCATGCAGTTGAAATTGGTTGTCTGGATCAAGAAGTAAGTATCTTGAAATTTTGAAGTCTTTAACAAATAGTATGTCCTTTGATAATGTCTTCCATTTAATTGCAATGTCTGGAGGAACGACTTCATCCCACTGCAACTGATATTTCCACAGTTTTTGCATGAGTAGTTTGCTCTGGATTGTGATGGGTGACAACCATCCAAGAGGGTCGAAATTCTTTGTGATTGTTGAAAGAAGTGTTCTTTTGGTTTAAGGTACCTTCAAGAAGCAATGAATTGACTTTGAAGTAGAAGACATCTGAGGCTGGATGCCACAGAATACCTAGAGTTTTTACCGTGTCATCATCAATGCTCAAAGAAGCATTTGGTAGACGCAGATCTTCTTGAATCAAGTTCGTGAGTTCATTGCAATTAGAAGCCCATTTTTCAAAACAAGTTCTTCTTGTAGATCTAGAGCTTCAGTAGTTGAATTAGCTCCAGACATCAAATCATCGACATAAAAGTCTTTCAGGGCCGTTTTAGAGGCCAATGGAAAATTCTGTTCTTCTTGTATAGCCAATTGCTGCAAACATTTGACTGAAAGGTACGGCGCTGATGCGGTGCCATAAGCAATTCTCGTCAATCGAAAATCTTGAATTGATTTAAAAGGTGAATCACGCCAGACTATTCTTTGAAAATCTGAGTCCTTTTTAATATGATTTGCCGATACTTTTTTTCGATATCTACTGTCATGGTTATTTTGTGCATTCTGAAGCGAATGATTATTGTTGTCAAGTCAGTTTGTAACTGTGAACCAACCATTAATTTGTCGTTGAGAGAAACACCAGCTGAAGATTTAACAGATCCATCGAATACCACGCGAAATTTGTCCCCACTTTTGTTGGGAACTGGGTGATGTGGAAGATAAAAACTGGAAGTGGCTGGAACGTCTATCTCATTTTCAAGAATTAATTCCATATGACCTAGTTTCAAATAGTCCTCCATGAATTTATGATATTCATTGAAGAGAGATGGATTCTTAGCAAACCGATGTTCAATTTGATGTAAACGATGTATAGCAATATCTCTAGAAGAACCAAGTTCATCACTAGATTTACGAAATGGAAATTTAACAGCAAATCTGCCTGTTGAATCACGAGAGAAAGTCTGTATGAAATGATTTTCACAAGCTGTTTCTTCCTGAGTGTAAGGCTTTATGTTTGAAATTTCCTCTAATTGCCAAAATTTGTCAAGTTCAAACTCAATTGCATTGCAACTAGCATGATTAGATATAATGGTTTGAGAAATGCATTTTGTCTTTCCGAGAATTACCCAACCGAAAATTGATTCTAAGGCAGAGAGCCCGGAAACATTTAAATGTCCACTAAGCATAATTTCACCGAACACATCGGCACCCAAAAGAAATATCTATTGGGCCAGGCTGGTGACAGTTGACATCTGCTAACTGCAATTGTTTGAATGTTGTCAAAACAGATGCATTGACTGGACATTGAGGAAGGTCACAGGTGATTTTAGACATGATTAATGCATCAGCAGTAATACATGCGTTTTTTGTTAAATTGTGATGTTATTTGTAATCCAACCGAACCTGCAACCCTACCAACTTTTTCGTGAACTCAAACCGCCTACGCTTATGTTTACTTTAGTACGATTTAATTGCAATAAATTAACGCAACTCTCCCTAATGAATGAGCCTTGACTGGCTGAATCAATAAGTAGTCTACATTTTTGAGAAATGCCATTAATGTCTTTGACATAAACAATTGCTGTAGGCAATAAAACCGCTTGTGTGGCGGACACGATTGCATTATTGCTACTAATTGAAGGAAGTTCATTTTCTGTGTGTGTATCAGATCTTGAATTGTTTGAATCCTTCCAACATAAAATTGTATTGTGGGGTTTTGTACAGATTTTTGCACATGCTTGCGCGACATTTATCAATCGTATGTGTTTTAAACTTTAAGCAATTACTGCATAATATTAATTTTTTTTTACAGTATCCCATTTTTCTTTTTGATAGGGAGTTTCAAAAAACTATCGCACTTAAATAATCTACTGTGAGAAGTACTTTTGCAATAAGTGCAAACATTCGCTACGATCTGTGAAGAGTAGGCAGATTTATTGCTTACTTTTATATCTATTCCCCCTAACTTCAGAAGAAACATCTGGTTTCTCTTTTCGGCACTTAGTCGACGACTCGAGAGCTACCGCGTGATTTAAGATTAAACACTTTAAACTCGGGGAAGAGGAATGTTTTTTGCTAGCTTGCTCCAAAATCCATGCGCGTAGTGTTTCGGAATCAAGTTTCCCCTTCAATAGAAAAATAATTATTGTATCCCAATGCTCTATAGGCTGTTTAAGGATTTTTAATGTGTCAATACATTGTTGTGTTGCATCAATTACTTTTCTTAAGCCCGATGCTGATTCATGATTCAATACAGGCAGTGAAACTAATTCATTTAATGCTGCATTTATTATTTCTACTTCGTTTTCATAGCGCTCAGTGAGTGCACTCCACGCTTTTTAGTAATTTTCCTTCGAAATGAGAATTGATTGCAATAAAGTGGCGGCTTCGCCCTTCACAGAAAGCTTAAGATATTGTAATTTCTGACTATGACTCAAAGTTTCATTATTTCCTACACTGGCAAGAAATAAATTACGAAATGAAATCCAGTCAATATAATTAGAAGTAAATTCTGGTAATTCTACACGCGAAGTTTTAAACTGTTTACATTAGTATTAACTTTACTTTGACATGCATTAGAACTATTATCATTCTTTGAGTTTCTTTAATTCCTCTCTTAACGTAATTTTTAATGAATCTAATTTAGAAAAAAGTTCATGCATTTCCTGTTCATATTTATCAAATTCTTCATCTAAACAAGAACAAAATTTCATTTGTTAATTTATTTACTTCAATATCTAAAATATTTACGTCATTTTCATGCACTTCAATAACAGAAATATAATTTTCTTGATTTTGTAAATTATCCACTTTAGTAATTAATCAAGTTAGCTTACCTGTCACAATTCGCTTGCGTTTTAGAAGATCTTCCATGTTGTGGTTTCGTGACCTTCGTCAATGTAAGTACGATGCTATGAGATGCGATGCTACGCACTTTGTTATGATGCGCTATGCAATATGAATATAATTTGCTATGCCATGTTACGCACGTAAATTTAGCTCCGTTGAGCAAATATTCGAAATGGTTGAGTACGAACGCTTTTGTCGACCTCCGCACTCATCTAAAATATGTCTGCTGAATTTTCTCCGGCTCGACGGACCATCTGGTGAAGATGAAAAGGAGAGAGGCACAACGTTCTTGAACGAAATTTATTTCTCAACTAAGAAACGATACATGAAGAAAAACACTTGACGAATGAAAAAGCACCCTCTTACGGAGAACGAGATATTACATAAAGAATCTAAATACGGT